>CAUYQG010133822.1:0-25627 GCA_963574415.1 Tarsius wallacei | reverse complement strand
GAAAATAAACCTTGAAGAAATAATCCAGAAGCTGCAGATATAGGAAAAAAAAAGATATGGAAAAGAGATATAGAATAAATACCTTCCTCTAAGGCTAGGGGCACTTGCTTTGTTTTCACTGTAGAGAGTTTGCAAAGATTGGGGTAAGAGCACTTATGGAAGCGATTTGGTTCCAAAAAGCAGGAAAAGTGAGACTAAATGAGGAACCATACAGAAAAGAAATAATATAGAAACCAATCTACATTTGTGGAAGCAGAGAAGTAAAACAACAGCAAAACAGAACAAGCAACAAAACTCACACTGCCTATCTCCATTGACTGGAGCCTCCTCCATCCCTCCAAAAATCACTTTGCTCAGTAACACAGATGAAAAACTGAACCAGTGCAGAATATATGTAAAGATACTTCAAGAGAAGGGAGAGAGGGAGAGAGAGAGAGACACACACACACACACACACAGAGACACAGAGATAGACACACACACACACACACACACACACACACACACACAGATAAACCAACGTCATATGGGAAGCACAAACTAAAAACACATTGTTATAAACAAAGCTGAAAATTGTGACCAAGCATTTCACCATGAATTTTTAAAATGTGATAATTTGCAATCACCTTTTTGCAAATACAAGGGGTCAGGGAGAAGTGAGCAAGATAAGAACAAGAGATGAATTGCAAGCTTCAAGTGCTCAACCAAATGGTACAATAGAAAAAAGTAAAAGTATTATAAAAATGAAAGTAAATGGAAATAATACAGAGAAAGAGAGATTAATGAAAGTATAAGATGGTAGCAGAAGTTGAAGTGAAAACTCAAACTAAGTGAATTAGGTGTTAATGAAGAAAAAGGATTAGAGAGAAATTATAGAGTGCAACACAAACTAAATAAATCCAAAATACGTATTAAAGGAATCCATGGATAATAAAATCATAATAATAAGACAGATCAAATATGTTGATATAAGTTAAGAAATTGTTCATGAAATAAAATAAAACCTGAATCTACATTTTGAGAAAAAAATAAACACAAAAACAGAAAGCATATCCCAGAGCAGTCAGAACTAAGATAACATTCTAGTGAAGTCACTAGGCTTCAACTGTAAATGAAAAATCCTTTAGTTAACCCAGCAAATTCAAATTCTCTAATTCTACAATGCTGGAAGGAAGAATAAGAACAATACTGTCCTCAGACAAACTCTACTTCAAGTGTAAGGCGAGGCACAAACACTTGAAAATGCCCCAAATCAGAAATGTTGGGCCTTCCTTGGGAATCTGTTAGAGGTGATCTTCAACCAATCAAGAGATTATTACAAACACAATAATAAAGGAAACTGCCAAGCTAAGTCACTCCCAGGTACTTGAACCATAGACACTATGATATAATCATTGTTTATTGCTGCTAAAATTTAGAGAAATGTGTTATGCAGCAATAGAAAGCTTATAGTGCCGTAAAATTAGAGGATAATTTTTTCAAAGGGAGTTGATTCCTATTGGGCAAGAGTGAGGTATATTACCCTCTTCAAGTGGGAAGGGCTTCCAGCAAACACAGACTAGTGTGTCTGTTTGGGATTGATATAGGTTCCCTGGATCTGCACAATGCCAACACTTGTGTTGGGTCCTTGTAAATACTAAAGGCAAAATATTGAGGCTGTATGGCTGCTCTGAGAGCAGGATGGTGGTGGCTACATTGGGAATGGCTCTCATGCCTAGAATCTGTCAGGTCAAAAGATAAATGAAAATAAAGGAAGGTTTACCTTCAGACAGATGTGGGCCAGGTGGGAGAAACACTCAGCCAGGAGACATCTTAGTGTGATTTTGACAATAAAAGACACTTGAAGAATGAATGGTAAAAATCTATATGGGTTGGACAAACAACTTACAGAAGAGGAGATAATTTGTTTCATTAAGGCATGCCAGAGAGACAATTCCAGTGAATACTGAATCTCCATGGAACCCAGAAATGTGCTCCAAGAAAAAGAGCCAACTTTTAATATCTGATATGGCCAGTATAAAATAAGAGCTCTATCCCTTCCCTTAAGGGGATGAAAACATAGCTGAAAGATGGAGAGTTAAAGGCAAACTGCAGGTTAAGACAACGAGAGAAGCACTGACATAAAAAATGTAATTAATGAATGAATGCGACCTTATGCTCTGCTCTTTTACGTAAGGATTCTATGCTTAAAATTAAATTTGTTATTTAAATTGAATAAAAATAACAGTATTGAATACCATCATAATAGATATCATACATTATCAGTACAACAGAAGCTCTGTAATTCTAACCTAGCCCTTCAAATTTTGAATAGCTACTGACTGGTAACAATACTAGGATGGGTAGTATTAACTCAAAACTCACCAGTTACATAAGAAACCAGTTTCCACAACGAAACTGGCATATAGCATAGTATAGCATGTTTGTTCTGACATAGTCTCATCCAGGCTATCCTAAGAAATATATTTATAAACTATTTTTAGAAAAAATGAGTAAGCCTTGATTGGAAAAGCTAAAAATTAAGACCCTTAATACATTTTGTGGAAAGTACAACATACTGTTAAATAAAATTGGCTTTCACTTTTCTGCTTTTTTATCCTAGCATAAAATATTCATTAGTTAAAAAATACTTTTAAATTTTTAATAAAAAATAATAAAAGTAAAGGCAAACAAATCAAGAAGACTTGGCAACCCTACCTGTGGATTACAGAGATGTAGTCTTTAGGCTCCTGCTCAGTTGAGATTTCCCATCTGCTTCCAGAGATATTTAATAATTTATAGAGCTGATCTGAATGTTTAACCCCACAAAGCAGAGTGACTACACTGTCTGAAGAATGAAGCATCTTTTCCAGAAACTGACATTTCTTTGGAGTTAGGTCTTTAAGCAGGCCATTTGATAATATCAAAAGTTTACATTTGTGAGAGGTTAAGTTCAGAAGCTCCAAATGCCGAAGAGAGAAATTTTCCAAGCAATATAACAGGATTGCTTCCCTTTGCACAACATGCAGAAAAACTTCTCTCAAGTGTACAGTCCATTCCTCAGCATCTTCCTCATGTGTCATTATGATGTCTTTTGTAGTTTCTGGAAAAATAAAAAACGATGTATTAGTTTTACATTTGCAATGCTAACAGCAGGTTAGATTTTTTATTTCTAGAAATTTTTAAAGATGCTCTTTAGGCAATATATAAATTTGCTTATACCAGAGAGCAATAATATACTTCATATAATCCCCATCATAATCATACAGGATTAAAGTAATCATTAAGATATAATACAGTTCATGCTTTGTGTGAGTCTACTCTGTACTCAGTAAACAAATGTAAATCTAGAGTGTTCTGCAGAAATAAATGAGAGACCTTATGGTAGACTGAACAAATAAGAAATTATAGGCATGAGGCTCCCAAGTATGACTCTGCCAGTAAACACAAGTTTTTCCCAGATTGTTATTTTACTCCTTTGAGCCATTGTTTCTTATTCTGTTAAATGAAAGTTTTTTTTTTTAAAGAAACCTTTACTAACGAAATTATTTTGAGAAGAAATGAAATAATTTACATTAGGACCTCAAAATCTGTCTTCCGGGTTAAGACAGGTATATAAAGTCAGATTACAGAATTTCCAACCCCAAATAGTCAATAAAATAAAAATATTTTTTAAAGGTAAAAAACAATAGCAGAAACCAAACAAAGGGATACTATCTAATGTCATAAACTAAAAGTTGTTGCCTAAACAGAAGGTTCTGATAGAGCAGTGCTAATCCTAAACCTGTCTCCCATCCCAGAATCAGTATGGATGAAGAAACTTGAGGTATTAAAACCTCAGGGTACTTATGAATCTCTTCCCCATCTGGAAACTGATCTTGGGGTATCGACAGAAGCAGGAAGCCTGTCACGACCCTTCAGGAAGTTGAAAGCAGAGTCAGGAAAACCCATCAAATTTCACAAACTCAACCATACCCTTGGGCAGAGGAGAGAGACCTTACTGAAAAAGAACATTTAACAGGGTCTTAATGAAGGCTACAACTAGAGCATCACACAAGTTTTCTTCCTTCTCTTTTCCCTCAGGCCATAAAAAATGTCTAGAATATAGATTCTGTCTTTCAAACTGTAGCTTGGAGAAAAAATAAAAGGTACCAAATAATATAGGGAGAAATTTAAAGGGTAATTTGCCCATGTAATATACAAACAAAAAACCTAAACTGAGCTAAGAGAAACACATGACAAGATGAAAGAATAGCAATAGTAATTGGTGGCTATGGGAAGAGACTATGGCAAATAATATTAACAATAATAATAATGATCATCATAATAAAGTAACACAGCAGACAAAGACTAGTGGAAACCATAAGTAGAGAGGAAAAACTCTAAAAGCCTGTAACACACGGTATAAAAAAGACCATGGATTAATTAAGAGCAAAACTGAAAGACAAGTTGATGTGGTTTTTACAAAGAGTAATATGAAAGTGTATGATAAATAAGGAGACAACTTGAGGGGCAAAGCAATACCATTTCCCAGATAATAAATAAATTAGAAAAAGCAATGGTTAGATTAGACATAAATAATATTTTAACTTCTGACCTAAAAGTAAGTGCAAACATGAAGAAATAAGATTAAGTAAGATTAATACAAATGGTGAAAATATGATATTTCTGCACAAGAGTCAAAAAAAGAAAACATTCAATGTGAAGTAAAGGAGAACAAAATACACATTAAAATATTGTAAAATATTAAATAATTTTAATAGATTAAAAATACCTTGAAATTAGTAGATAAAGGAACAATTTCTAGGTATCAGAGGGGCACAAATGGGTTCCAAAAATAATTGCTAAGAAAAGCTATGTTGATTAAATTACACTTGGTTTAACGATTATTATGAAACTTTTTCACATATTCAGTAAGGAAAAACAAATCACCAACAAGAAGAAAGATATTAAGTTGTTCTTGATTTCTTCAGAGCAATTTCAAGGCAGATTATCATGAACTATAATAATAAGTTCTTAGAAAACTAATTTTTATAGTATATTCATACTATAAAATATTGCCCAGAGCAGTGACAACACATGAACCAATGCTACATACAACATGGATGAATCCAGAGATAATACTCAGTGAAAAAAGAAAGCACGTATACTGTACGATTTTATTTATATAAACTTCTGAAGCAGAAAAATTTGACGCATGGTGATACAGACAAGAATATTTGAGGGTAGGAACAGGTATAAGGAAGCCTGCTAAGGGTCTAAAAATGTTCTATATCTTATCTATGTGGTTATATTTTATATATGTGTACATATATCAAAATTTCTTCTTCTACATACCTTAGATTATGTGTAGATTATACTGCAGTAAACCAGTAAATTAAAGGAAAAGTATCCAAAGAAAGAAAGTATACAAAGAAAGGCCCAGGAAGACCGTGGTGTAAGAGGCCTAGAGACCAGGAGGGATTTCTCAAAGAAAGATGATTTTGGGAAGGAAAGCCACAGGAAATCAATAAAGCAATTGTAATATTATCACATGTATTTGAAATTTTAAGAAAAAAATGCTAATAACAGAGCTTTGGCAGTCCTGATAGGACATTTTAAAAAATAATTAAAGATAGGTATATTGCCACATTTTGCATATAAAATTAAAGTAAATGTAAATTCCAGAAAATCAAAACAAAAAAACAAATAAAGCAGACTATATACACTATTTTGATTAATGGTGTATATATATAATCATAACAACATAAAAAAGGAATGATTTAACTAAACATTTTGGAAAATAAGAGTCAGACAGAAAAAGAGATTTAAGTCCTTATCTAACGTATTACAGGAAGCCAACAGATAATAATTAAAATTAGTAAATCAAGAAATAGCAGCATAATTGTATCTTTTTGAAATATGGAATAGGACAAAAAATACCATTTGAAAAAAATACAGTTCCTAAGGTTCTATGAAAAGTGGAATGGTGTTTGGGGAAGGGGAGAGCAGAAGACTGCTGATTTTCACTGTAGATGTTTTATCATTTTTTATATGAAAGTGTAACTGTAGTCAGCATTTAAAAAGAAGGGGCCAGGTGTGGTGACTCACGCCTATATTCTCAACACTTTCAGAAGCCGAGATAGGAGCACTGCCTCAGTCCAGGAATTTGAGACCATACTAGGCATAGAGAGAGTTCATCTCTACAATACTACTACTACTACTACTACTACTACTACTACTAATAATAATAATAATATAATAATAATAAGATTAGCTGGATATGGTGGTGTGCACTTGGAGTCCCAGATATGGACCAGGCTGAGGAAGTATTGAGGTGGAAGGCTGAGGTGTGGTGAGCCATGATCATGACACTGCACTACAGCCTGGGTGACAAAACGAAACCCTGACTCAAAAACAAATAAAAATAAAACAAAAAAATAAAATGGCATGTAAAACATAATCTTATCTTAAGTAATCACTACTTGCCTATCTACCCCAAATAATTCTATCAGTTGTTAGCAACAGCTTTTTTTACATGAAAGAGAGATTTATGGCCTTCTTTTGTTTTTCCACTCTTTCACGTTGCTTATATTTTTGTAATAAACGAATATTTTATAATACAAAATAACCATCTTTAAAGATCAGTTTGTAGAGTATTATCATGAGATCAAAGGAAAAAAACACCAAAACTCTTGTAATCTGCAATCATCTTTTGTCTTCTGAATACAGAGTATCTGAGTATCTGTTTTCTTTTTCTTTTCTTTCTGTCTTTTTTTTTTGGTCAGGGTCTCACACTGTCACTCTGTAGCCCAGGCTGGAAGTGCATTGGTATGAGCACAGTTCACCAGCCTTGACCTCCTAGGCAGGCAATCCTTCTGCCTCAGCCCCCAAGTAGCTGGGACTACAGGCACATGTTGTCATGCCCGGCTAAAGTTTTCTTTTTTAAATTTATTATTATTTTTACCTTTTGTGGCGATGAGGTCTCACTATGTTGCCTAGGCTGGTCTCGAACTCCTGGGCTCAAGAAATCCTCTCACCTTGGTTTCCCAAATTGCTGAAATTACAGACAGCCATTGCGCTTGGCCAGAGCATCTATTTTTTACACCACTAATGGGACATTGAATACCATAATGATTTTGTTGTTGTTGTTGGAATTCAGTTCTTTATATAAAGTCCCTTGCAAAAACAAAACAGAATAAAAACAAACCGAAAAGGAGAGCAGGGGCAAAATTTAAAAAGGAAAAATAACAAGGAAAAAAAAGGAAAGGAAATAAAATAAGACGATTATTGCTTCTCCTCCGCCTCCTCCTTGGTCTCTTCCTTCGCCGAGAGAGCCTCCAGCTTCTCTGCCACCTCGGCCCCGTCATCCTTGCCTGATCCTTTCTTTTCTCGCTCTTCGATTTCTTTCCTGCACGCTTCAAACTTTGTTTTGAACTTCTGTGCATTCTCAGCATTCAGGAAGCGAACGGCCAGCAGCTCCGGCTCGGGGCGTTCGTCGGCAAAGTCGGCGTGGGTATTCCAGACCCAGGCGCGATCACTGCCTGCGCCGGGCTTCAGTTCCATCATCGGCGTGATCTTCAGAGTTTTGTCCCTCCTCGTGAGGAGGCGAATGGTTGCCTTCTCCTTGTGCTTCGGGAGCTTGGCATCACCCGGGCCTCGCTCCTTCCACTCTGGAGGTCGTTCTCAGAAGCGAATCGGAAAAGCTTCGCCCGCATCTTAAAAAGTTCCTCTTCGTCTTCCTCCAGAGTTTTAATTTCTTGCTCAGGAAGAGACACTATCGGCTCAAACTGGGGGTCACGGTTGGATTCATCTGCATTCTCAGTGGAAGTGTCGTGGTCCTCACGAGTGTCCTTGGCGGCCGCCATGGGGGCGGCGGCTCGGCTGCGCGTCGTGGCCGGCTCGCGGCCTTCGGCGACTCTCGTAGTTCCTTCCCTTCGCGTCTGGCCACCATAATGATTTTGGGAGCTTTGGTATTTCTACTGAATCGTTGAGTTTATGTAGTTTCACCTTTTCTCATGATATAAATATTATCTCTGAGAGGATGCTTATCTTTTAATTCACTGACTCTTATACAATGCTTAGTATCCTTTCTTGAACATTCAACAATTAAAAAATATATATTTATGTATGCAAAATGAGAAAAAACATCTGGCAGAAAACATATGGGAATCACACACAAGTTGTGTATGAATCATTAGCATAGTTTTGTTATTCCGTATGTAGTGTCTCATCCAGCTTGGATGCTAAATAAATACTTGTTGAGCAAACACAAACAAAATACCATAATTCAGTATTTTTGCATTTAAATAACAGTAGAAGAAAGGTTTTTTTCATATTCTATATAGGCAGAGTAAGTGGATCATTAGTTATAAAATAACTGGAGTAAAAATAAAACTAATATCATGAAAACCATCAATCAGCTAAAATAACTATGTTTTATACATGTTATTTCATTTGATTCTCAAAATGACACTTTAGGTAGGTACTTATGCCATTCCCATTTTAGAAAAGAAAAAACTGAAGTGGTATTAGAATCAGGACTTTAAGGTTAGGCAGCCTGTCCTTTTAGCCTTTAACAGCAAAGGATACAATAGCATATTTAAAAGGTTGAAAGAGATTCTTTGTAGTGATATGGGTTCCATTAGTTAACATTACGCAGCCTATGAGGTAATTTTGGGTATACAAAGTGTATGAAGGCTTACTGGGAATTTAGTTTCCTCCAAAGGAAAAAGAGGAAATAGAACATACCATACATCCCAAGAGTACAGCTATCTATGAATAATTTACAGAATTGACTTATTGACTCTAAAATCAATAAAATTATAGGATAAACTTTGCTAAGACTTCCCATGTACCAGGCATGTAATTAAGTAGTTAACGTGAACTACCTCATTTAATCCTCAGCAAACTGTATGGAGTTGGTCCTGCTTGTCTTATTTTACTGCTGCTCACAATGAGGATCAGAGAAGTTAAGTAACTTGCCAGAGTCACAAGGATAACCACTGATCTTTATGCTGCTTTCATTCTTTTCATATGAAACCAAGTTGAGTCAAAATACAAAAGTTAATAAAAACCCTTTTAATAGCCACGGTTTTATTTCCTTTGTCCTAGAAAACAGAAGCTTGCACTTGAGTAATATCTAAGATACAGATCCAACAATAGTTTGCTATAAATTCTCGAGCTGGCCCAGTGGCCTTGCAATGTACATCACTTTATACATTTGAACTAAATTTAGCCTACATCATTATTTTCCCCATTTATAGAGGGTTACTATAATTAAGATAGACCAACTTTGAAACAGGCTTTGAAATAAAACAATGAATGAAAAATCTGAAACAGAAATACAAAATTTCCAAAAAGCATCATCATAATAAAAGGATATTACTATAGAAGATGAAATCAAGATCTTAAAGTGACAGCATTATACAATTGGTTTTCAGGAACAAAACACAGTCATCTTAACTTTTTAAAATGGACTATAAAGTGTTCTTTCAGATTCAATAATGTCTTACTTATATATTTATCTTACAAAATGCTTGGACACATTTTTAAACCCAAAGGAAATATGCATCAATAATATATATCAATAATTGCCTTTCTACAAAAAACAGATTATACTACATATTACCAAAACACTTAGGTTAAGCACAAATCAAATTCTTCCTATTATATATGCACAACATCAAATGGCAGATTTTATTTCTTTGAAATAAGATCCAATTTCATACCCATGTTTTGATTGTGCACAATGGAAAAAGATTGTATGATGCATCTTTTCAATATTACATTTGTCTAACTGGTAGTGGAAAAGCAGAAGAAGAGAAAGCAGAAAATTACCAAAAAAAAAAAAAAGAGTTACATTCATAATGAATTCAGTAGTAACAACATGAGCATTAATCTTGATATAATAATACAACATACATATATCATCACTTAAACTATACAGTAAGTATAACTAAATTAGATATATACTCAACTTTGTACTTTTACTTCTAGCAAATAGGGAAACAGCTACCACTTAATGGTAAGTTATTAAGCACCCTGACCACTTCCGACCTCTGCTTTGCTGTCTAAGGACTCTCTCTGGTGCTGAGAGGGCTTCCTCAGCCTTTATACCTGTCTAGCAGTTCAGAAGTACTGGGGATTTAGTGGAAGGGCAACCTCAGTCAATGAGGAATGGAAATAAATGTGCAAACAACTCAGCTTCTCTGTCCTGCAGTGGAACGATTCTGAGGTTTGTTTTACACAGTAATCAGATCCCCATAGTACTGAATTGTAACTGCTCATTGCATTACTCTACTTATACACACACACAGCATTGCCCTTTCTCTCTTTCTTGTTTCACATTCCCCATTCTCTCACTAGTGCTTCATGGGTTCATCCTGAAATTACTTGTACTCAAGCCTGTTTCTCAGAGTCTGGTTAAATGGTATTAGTGCCATCTCACACAGTTTCTTAAGTGCTTCTCATTTCTCCAATTCACACTCAAGAATTATCTCCTTAAAACCTGGTTATTTTCTGTGATCTTCCCAGGTTGATTCCTCTTCTGGAGTTGAGGACCTTGAGGATTACCTCACCAGGCTCCCGTGCCCACCTCAAACAGAAAGTACCATCAGAGCATCAGGAGATGAGGGGAAGAAATGACAGGGTTATTTATTGGGCTTCCCACTCACTCCTCCATTCTAGTTTTGGCAGTGGCTGCTCTCTTGTGTGGCCCCTTTGCCGTAACTTCTTTCCATCGCTCCAGTTTTTATGCAGTTCCAGTCAACTTCTTCCCTTCCCTTTTCCCACAGGTGTAATAAACCATTCCTGCTGTTGCTAGTCAGAATGCTTCCCTATCCCTCCTTGAATTCTTAAGCCCTGAACATCTCAATAAATAATCTCTTTATTATATATTTTTTCAGTCAAAATCTTTAATGTTCCATCTGTTTCCTGCCAGCATCATGATAAGCATAGGTATAAGGAATGCCCACAGGAAGTATACTTGATGTGATGGATTTTGGAATTAGGTTGCTCTTGTAATTGTGGCATACACAAGAAATTCCCTGCTAAGAGAAATATTACACTAGCAATTTATGGCATGTTGAGGCACCACTATGCCTCAAATTTTCACCAGTGATTACTTGGCATGACGTTTTCAGTAAAGGGGAAAGCTTTAGAAGATCAAATGTCTACAGAATTTAATTGATGTGGTGGCAATAGGGATTACAGAGATATGGGATGGAGGTGGGGAATAAAGGCCACTGTGGCTGTCCTGGAGAGGATGCACATGCACAAAGACAGAGTTTCAACCCCAGTAGCAGGCAAACCCTCCTCTGAAATTCTTAAACTAATGGAAGAGCACTGTTTAGGAAAGTATGGGATCATAACTTGAGGCAGGAAGACTGGGCAGAGATGAGGCTGAGAAACTGGAACTTCCAGATGTCCCTGAGCTTTTCTTCAAAGATGAAACCAGTATTTCCTTGTAAAAAACAAACAAACAAACAAAAACACCACCACTACCAAGAAAAAAACAAACAAACAAAGAAACAAAACCAAAACCAAAGGGAAATGTTTTTAAAACTTCACTTGAGACAATTGTCTTACAAGAAATATCCACTTTTCTCAGTACATATGCCAATGCTCCTCGTTGCTTGCCTCTGGAATCAATAATTAGAGTTTGATCTCACAGTGAAAGGAGAAATATTCCAGAAAAATGATTTCATACTCAGAAAGTATTACTAAATATTGCCAATATGTATCAGCATGAGTCTGAAAAGTATGCAAGGAATCAATGTTAAAAGTCATTATACTGAAGAAGGCAAGGCAGAAGATCTGATCTGATAGAATTTGTCAATATGGTTATATTAATACAAAATTTAATGTGCTATTTCAAGTACCTGGAATGGCATTAACAGTCTATTTGAATGACTAATTAAAGCTTAGACTACAGGCAATTAAATTGCAATGCCAAAAGTTCTCTGCTATGAACTAGAGCAGAAGTTAGCAGGCAAACTTTTTGTGAAGGGCCAGATGGTAAATACTTTAGGCTTTGTGGGCCACATAGAATCTCCTTCTCCTCCTCTTCCTCTTCTTCATCCTCCTCCTTTCTTCTTTCTGTAGTTTTCGACTTTAAATGTGTAAAAACTGTTAGCTAACAGGCAATACACAAACAGGACGCCAGTTGATTTCATCCATTGACTGTAGTTTGTTGATCTCTGCTCTAGAGTATTTCAATGTTCCCTTCACTAAGCACTAAAAATTCATTCATGAAATGTGCCTTGATGTCTGTCCTCTGTAACATGACACAATGAATACAATTAGATCTTTGAATTGAACATTTTGATGTCAGTGAGGAATAATGAAGTCTAGATTGATAGAGAATAAATGGCGCCACTTAATTATTAGAGACAATGTAAGTAATCACAGTGTTTTTCCTGCAAAGATTGTGGTGGTAGCTAATGGATCTGGGGTCCTCAGGAACGAAATATGTATATGGACTTTCTAATTGAGAATTAACTTGTGGATTATTATTGAGTCTTGATAGAGGTTAATGTCTGCTTATAGAATATCAAATGCCTAACTGGCCATTTATAAGCGGTATTATGTGATTCATCAAATTATAACTTTGGCTGTGAGTAACAAAATCCCATTAGAAAATGGATATAATATATACAAAACTAGACACAAGCAGATCTGAACGGCACAAGTAACTTCCGTGAGCATGTGGCTCAAAACTTCTAAAACACCAAATCTTACTGCTTCACCACCCTCCCTTAATATACATCTGTAGTCTCTGTTAACATGTTAGCAGAGCCAAAAGAAGCATGACATTAGCTTCTGGACAGATCTGAAGAATATGCAAGCTCCAGTTCAAAGTGCATGGTAATTGCATTACAGCCCCAACCCTTGGATGTTCCTGAAAGACAACTGAAAAAGGAAATTTCTTACAGTTGACAGAACTTCATGCATTTATTTGATAGTTCACTTTGATTTAAAGAAAAGATGGCTTGAGCTATAGCTGGAGCTACATTGAACAAATGAAGAAGAAAGAATGAAAAAGGATATGCTCATTTCATTTCAGAGTTAAATATACAAACTTATTAAATAAGAAAAACAGCTGGGAAACATGAGCCTACATGTTACATTCTTCCATATAATGATTTCCTTATGGTGTGTGTGCGTGCGTGTGTGTGTGTGTGTGTGTGTGTGTGTGTGTCTGTGTGTGTGTGTGTGACATACAAAGGCAAATTATATTTGAACTCATGTTTTCCAGTTTTCCTTTGTGTGTAATTAGAACTGCAAAACAAGCCTTTGGACACATTGGTGACCAACAAATGCTTACTGAAAATTTGCTAGAATTACAATTGAGACTGTAATAGGATCAAAGTTTTATAGGTTGTGTACTATTGTAAGAAATTCATCTTGGAAATACCTTGCCCTGTGGCAAAGCACTTTCCATAAATGTAAATTTCATTTCAAGGAAGAATATATAATTACACAAAAGTTAGGGTAGTGAGGGTAGATATTTTGAGAACATGAAACAGAGATATTATCATTATGCTACTAGACTAAATTTACATGTCTGTATTGGTTTGTCAAATGTATAGATTTATAAAAGCTTTTAAAAAGAACATTTAAAAAGTGAATTTGTTTAATGTAAACTGTACCACAGTATTCTTGACTATAAAAAGCAAGTCTGATAAAAATTAATAAAAATTATAAAGTTGATTTTAAAAACATGTTCAGATCTCTGTTATGGCAATTCCTTAACAGAGTAACTACAGAATTTAAAATATACTTTAAACTCTATTGATTTTTAAATATCTTCATTATCTAATCCTAAAAATTTATAAAGTCAGAATTTTATCCAAATCTATTACAGCAATTAATAATAATTTCAGTACATCTCTGATCTGAAAATGGAATCTTCTTTAAATGACAGTAGATATAAGCATAATTGAAAAACCAAATTATTTATTGAAGAAATTACAACTGACATTTTCACCAATAGTAAATGTAGGCTTTAGAATTCAGACCTCAAGATAAAATGTGTTTTAGAATCCTGGGTGCTACACTTACGGTTATATTTTGGTTTTTTGTTTGTTTGTTTTTTGTTTTTTGTTTTTTTTTTTTAGTTGGATTCTCACTCCGTCACCCAGACTGGAGTGCAGTGGCCGCTCCTGGCCACCGCAGCCTCGACTTGCTGGGCTCCGGCGATCCTTCCGCCTCAGCCTTCCAAGTAGCTGGAACTACAGGCGCGCGCTACCACGCCCGGATAATTTTTTGATTTATTTTAGAGATGAGGTCTCGCTTGCCCAGGCGGGTCTCGAACCCGCGGGCTCAGGCAATCCACTCACCTCAGCCTCCCAAAGGCGCGGGATTACAGGCTGAGCCTCCGAGCCCGGCTTACAATCTTTTTATGTTGTAGCACTGAACAAAACACAGTCAAATCTGTGACAAGACCTAGGATTATGGCTAAAAGCATGTCTTCAACTAACATTAGCTGGAATTAAATTATTAAAATACTAGCCTAAATATCCCTGCATTAATATTCTGTTATTAGAAAGAGTAGTTTGTCAACACTGATCTTTTGTTGTTTCTAAAAACTAACCACACACATTATTAAATGTCTTATTTGTGGGATCTGAGGCTCACCTAATACTATTATAATGAATGATAATAATAACTAACAGCTAATTTGTTGAGTATTTACACTGTGCTAAATACATGTACTATTTCATATAATTCTCACAGTGACTCTGAGGGAGGCAGTAACTTTTCCATTTTATAGCTGGGGAAACAAAATCCTGAAAGGTTAAATCACTTGTCTGTGGTCACAGGGCTGTAAATTGCCCAGAATTCTGATCTATATCCTTCTAATTCCAAAGCCTTTGTACTTAACTATGCCACATTGCCTGTGTTCATCATCAAGATATAGGGCATTAGGCAAATAAGATTATCTGTCACCAGGGGTTCTCCAACTGTGTGCTGGTATTGTATAATTTTGACATAGGTTTTTAACAGAAACTGAAAAAGAACTCTTTGTTCCAGTTGTTCAGGAAAATCGTTATCAATAGATAAAATTTTAAGTTTTGGTGTCATAAATTTTTCTGAAACCTATGGCCTGCAATTGGATGTCTGACCCATGTTAATATAACATGATATGTTTAGAGGAGACAGCATAGTGTGGAAGACAGTAGTTCTGGCTCAGGATTCAAACTGACTGAATTCAAGTGTTGACTGCTGCTTGTTAGTTGAAGTACTTGGGTTGACAGCACAATACTTTAAACCTGGTAAGTTTTCAGTAAAAATTAGCTATTATTTAGTTGGGTTTTTTTTTTTAAGTTTTACATATTATTACTTCATGATGTTTCACACGGTAATTTCTAAGGGTTCTGCTGCTTCAACAATTTTGAAAAATTGGGATAATTACCAAGTCCTTGATAAGTATGTCAGTTATTTTCATTTACTTTATAATAACTTCTTTTTATTCATTATCTGGAGGTATTGTTGAATTAAAATACCCTCATTAAATCTGTTTTTCAAATCCAGTCATGAATTTGTGGAAAGCTGGTTCATTATGAGGTCCTATGAATGGCTACATCAGACAGACTTGCTGTACACAGCATACTCTGGTATATACAGCTTATAAAGTGAGACAAAAAAGGCAGATGATGTAACTTTCTGAAAGTTGTATTTACTAACATGTTCATATTTACAAAAAATTAGTTCTCAATTTATGGACTGTATTATTATAATTTCTGTATCTGTTTTTTAGAGATTTCCCTCTTGCTTTGGATCTTGGCTGTGGAAGAGGTTACATAGCACAACACTTGAATAAGGTATATTTATTTGATGATTTAATTTACTTTAAAAAATGAAATAGGCTAATTTTAAAGAAAGACTTTTCTAATTAATTTTTTTTTTTTTTTTTGAGTTGGAGTCTTACTCTGTCGCCCAGACTGGAGTGCAGTGGGCGCTCCCGGCCACCGCAGCCTCGACCTGCTGGGCTCCGGCAATCCTTCCGCCTCAGCCTTCCAAGTAGCTGGAACTACAGGCGCATGCCACCATGCCCGGCTAACTTTTTGATTTATTGTAGAGATGAGGTCTCACCAAATTGCCCATGTGGGTCTCGAACCCGCAGGCTCAGGCAATCCACTCACCTCAGCCTCCCAAAACGCGGTATTACAGGCTGAGCCACTGAGCCCGGCAATTAATTGATTTTGTATCATATCTAGATTTATTGTATTAGAATTGTTAATTTGTTGTGTTTTTTTTTTATAGTGGTAGAACCAATGGTGGTTTTCTTCTCCCCTGTCTTTTTTTCTTAAAGAATTTTTTCTCTAAATCCATTTTATTCAGTGTTTCTACTGATAATTTATTTAAATCTACATAAGATATATTTCTCTTTGTTCCCACTGTATTCAAATGAATTCACACTAAAAATCAGATTGACAGATACAGAAAATGTAATCAAGCTGAGTTTTTAGCTAGAAAAAATTAATTTCATCAGCTGGTTAGACATCTTTTTGTGTGATCAAATATAAGTAACATTTATTAATACTCATACCATTTTATTTTGTGTTTTCTAGATCAGACTATGAAGACATTTGTTTGTTCTTTTAGCTCGTTATGTATAGGACACTGTGCTGGACACAAAGATTAGAGTAGGATTTCTATGTAAAATCTACTTAAATAAAAATATACACTTGGGCAAGGAAGAGTGAGGATCCTAAAACACTATTACTGATAATAGTAAATGCCACAGAGGTGGTAGAGTCATTAAAGTGTAACAGGACTTAAGGAAAAGGAAAAATCAAGGGTTCGTGTGGTCAAGACTTTGAAGGGGGCAAATCTTTGAATCTGAGATTTTAAAGAATTTGGGCTGATGATTCAATGCGTTGGAAGTCAGGGCATGCCAAGAGAAAGAGCACAGAGGTCGAATGCTGTAGGATGCAATAGAGTGGGATGTTTAAGGAAGATTAATTAGGAGATGGTATGCAGGAAGGATTGAAGAAGAGAGAGGACAGAGAAGCAGACTAATTAGGAGGCTATGGCAAATGCAGTGCAGGCATAAGAAATGAAGGCCTGTCACCCATAGAGAGGCAGCAGATCAGTGATGGGATTTATGAGGGAGACCTCATAGAATCCACAGAACTTAGTGACTGATCAGATGTGGTGGGCAGGACAAAATTTCATTTTTTTAGTTGCTCAGGCCAAAAACTATATTCATTGAATCCTCTTGTGTCCTTTGCTCCCAAATGGAATCCATCAGCAAATCTTATTTGGGTTTCAAAATATATTCATAACTCTACAACTTCTCACCACCTTCACCAGTATCATTGTCCAGCTATCATCACCTCTTGCCCAGATTATTGCAGAAGCCTCCAAGTGGTTGGTCTCCAGGCTTCTACCTTTGCCCCTGACAGTCTGTTCTCATGGTAAAGTAATTAAAACACAAGTCAAATCATTGTCAGTTCTCTGCTCAGAACTGTTAGCTTCTCATCTAATTTAGTAGTGAGCCAGAGTCCCAATCCATAAGGCTTCAGTGATTTGGATAATTGCATCTCTGACCTTCCTCTTCCTCCCTACTTTTCAGCGTACTTTGCAGTCTCTCAAACAGTCCAGGGTTTGGCATTGCACTTGTTTTCTATGCTGTTCCCCAAGATATCTGTGTGACTTGCTTCCTCACCTCTGTCAGGTCTTTGCTCAAACAACTCTCGTCAAAGATCCCTCCCCTGACTATAGAAAATAGTGCCCCTGCTCTCCACTGGCTGGTTGCTTTGTTTCCATAGCACTTATTAGCTTCTGGTGCATGTTTGTTTACTTGGTATCTGTCTTCTCTTACTGGACTTGCTCATTTTTGTTCATTACTAAACCCCAGTACCTAGAACACACAATGAAGATTTACTAAATGACTGATGCATGAATGAATGCAAAATAAGTTACACCTTTAGTGACTGGAAAAAGTCAGGAGATGTGGTGGGACAAGGAACAAGGGATTATTCCTATTTCAGATATGTTGAATTCGAGGTGACAGGAATATATTAGTGTTTATATCTGGTAGGTAGTTGGAAATGTGAAACTGGAATTGGGATATTGAGGTTAAGAGCATTGACTTGAAGTCGGATAGGGGTTCAAAATTCAGCTCTGCCCCTTGCTATCTGTGTACACTTGGACGAGTTATTCAGTCCCCCCCGACCTCAGTGTCTGTATGATGTTATCAGCAATACTTTAAAAGGTTCGTAAGAGGATTAAGTAGGGGTAAGTCTGGCAAAGGGGTGGCTATTGTTCTTGTTTAGAAGTCCCTTTCAGAGATGACAACTGAAGCCATAGAAACAGGTAAGCTCTCTGGGAAAAGAATATAGAAAAGAACCTTCCATAGTTTTACTTAGGGATGGGAAAATGAGGAGACGCCAACAAAGATGGCAGGAATAGTAAATGGGCAGTGTCTTACTAAGGTATCTTTTGATTACAAGAAGCGTAAATCCACTGAAACCTGTTTAAATAGAGGAACATTTGTTGCATAGAGGCTCCTATGCAACTCAGGGATCTGGAAGAAGAGCCAGGCCTCACAAGGGATGGGGACTTTGAAACATCAGAACCAAGTCCCCCTTGTTCATGTGCTCTCTAGTATTACATGGATGCTGTATGGTTGCCTTCATTCATTTTTCTCTGTGTAGACTCCCTCGTGTTCATCAGTGTATGTGACCCCAATATGAATACCCTCCACCCAGTGGTGAGTTGAATCTAGCTTATAACAGCTCACAAGAGCTTAGTGTTAGCATCTCTTCCCAGCTCTGCATTCTGTGACATTGTGTTACCAGCTTGAATCAGCCCTAGTGGGAGTATTTATACCATTGAAGTTGACAAATGCTACAAAGCAGTCCCACCAAGAGCCAGTTGTTAGTTACCAGCACACCACTGCCTACACTCTGAAGTCTCCATGCGCCTCCAGTTCCAGGGACCTCTGCCCCATCTCTGAGTCTCATTAGATTTTCAAGTGAGAGACAGGGACCCATAGTTGGACTGGTCTAATTCTTTACCCCTCACATGGGTATGTTGGAGCTGGCTTGTGATAACCAAGTGAGCACATCTCTTTGCAGCTCTTCACTTAGCAATATCATCCTGGCAGCCTGAAATTCACCATCGTCAGAGTAGTTACAACATGGAAATCAGCAAACAGTACAACTCGAGACACTTTTCTCTTTCTTTGAGAACCTGAACACCAGCTGCCCTGAGTTAGTTAGTGGTGACCAGGTAACAGTAGGGTTTTGTGGTAAGGTATACTCTTTCCAAGTTGTGGCAGGGAAGTTCTTTAGGAAGTGGGTGTGGGTGAGGTAAAAAGGATTGGCTGCTCTGGTAGAGAAGGGGAGGCAGAATGGAATGTACCAGAGAAGGTTTCAGGAGATTGTCCACAGTGCTGTGTTTCTGAGGTCAGGTGAAGTAGGACTGAGAGCAGCAAGACAGACTGCTGTAGTTGGTGATTACGCTGCTTGTGATCTTCAGAGGCAGTGTTAGGAGAGCAGTGAAAGAGAAGATAGATTACCAAGTAGAGCAGAAAGACTTTAAAAGAAGTAGAGATGTGGATTACAAACCAAACAACTACAAGGTACTTAGAGGTGAGGAGATTTTTCAAAATTGGGGGTCTATGCCTGTTGTGTGGTAAGGGAAAGAGAGAAAAGCAGAGATTGAAGACTGATGGAGGGAGCAGAATCCTGAAGAAAAGAGAGCTAAGGGGGGTGTTTTCCTGGACAGAAATAGCAAGAGTCCCCTTTCCTCTTGGAAGGAAGAGAGAGTAGGTGAAACAGGGAAAATGCAGTGCAACACTTAAGCCTTGCCCCCAAGTCTCTGTGTGTATAAATCTGTCTTTACTCTCTGTAAACACTTTTCTTTGTTTTTCTTCTGTGGTGTGAGAAGATGCTCGGTATCATTTCAATGTGTAAACACTTTTAATGAACAAATAAAAGGCAGGAAGCCCCTTTCAGGTCCTCTGTGGCACAAGAGTGGGGAAACTAGCTCTCAGCATGTTTTGCCATGGAAAAATTAGCACAGAAGCCCAACCCAGTGGAGGACATTTGTTGATTATTCACACCTCTGTTCTCTATTATTTTAAATATAACTAAATATATCAAATAAAGCATTGGCTGCATGTGTTTAAATCTGTAACTTAATATTTGTTATTAAAGGTATTTATGTACCATACTGTTACACAGAAAAATATCCTTACCTAGCCGAAAATTAAGCTGTAATTAATACTTTCTCCTTTAGAAATGTCAACAATTGTTTTATTTGTTACTAGGTTAATTTATCTGCTTGTTTTTGTATTATCTGATCAACTTTAATTATTTTATTGCAGGAAACTGTTGGAAAGTTTTTCCAAGCTGACATTGCAGAAAATGCTTTGGTGGGTAGCTTTTTAACGCTGTTGGTTTCTAATCTCCTGATTTGATTATTCTTTATTTCTTTGTTGTTATTTTCTTCAAACTGAAAATAGTTTTCTATTCTTTCCTAATTATTAGTATAACACACTTGAGAAAAATTAATACATGAAATATAAAGGCAAAAGGAAAAATCCTCTGTAGTCCTACCACTCAGAGGCAACCACCACTGGTGACATTTGATTTCCACATTTGCACACATTTAGGTATCTCCCCTCACACACAATTTTATATGAACAGTATCATGTTTTCCTAGAACATAATTCTTTTATGTCAATGAATATCATACAAATGTATGTTTGTATGTATCATCTTTTTAAATGGCTATGTGGTGTTCCAATATGTGAATAGTCCATGGTTTACTTAGTTAAATTTCTATTGAAGGGCAGTTATATTTCTAGTTTCTGTGATGAACATCTTTGTGTGAAGCCACTTTATATGTTTGATTTATTTTTCTCCCTGGATGTGTATTCCTGGCAGTGGAATTTATGGGTTTACTGATATTCATTTACAATTTTTTGATGTATGTTTTCATACTACCCTTAGAAAGATTGAGGCATGGTGGATCACGTCTATAATCTCAACACTTTGGGAGACTGAGACAGGAGAATTTCTTGAGCTCAGGAGCTCGAGACCAACCTAGGCAACGTAACGAGACCCTGTTTCTACAAAATATTAGCCATGTGTGGTGGCATGCTCCTGTAGTCCCAGCTGCTCAGGAGGCTGAGGCAAAAAGAATCGCCTGAGCCCAGGAGGCTGAGGCTGCAGTGAGCTATGATTGTGCCATTGAACTCTAGCCTGGGCGACAGAGTAAGACTCTGACTCACCAAAAAAAAAAAAAGATTGAACAATGATGTTATATAAAGGTATATTTCTCCATCTTTCACTTTGGCAACACTGGTCCAGGCTTTTTGTCCTTGTCAGTCTGATAGACAGAAAGTAGAATCTCATCATTGTTTTTACTTACGTGTCTTTAATTGCTAGTACAGCCAAACAGCTCTCGATGTCTTTGTCTATTGGTATTTCTTAACTTGTGACTTTTGTAAGTAATTTTGTGACATGCCTGTACCTTGTCTTTCATCCGGCTTAGCCTTCAGATGATTTATAGGAGCTTGTTTTTTAGGGATATTAATTCTTCATCATATGTATTACACATATTTTTCCCAGTTGTTTACATTGTTTATTGCTATATCAGTCTTTTCCATTACAGTTTCTGACTCTTGAATCATGTTTAATTAGGCTTTTTCTTCTAAGAATATAAAACTTTTCACCCATATTTTCATCTAGTACTTTAATTATTTTGCTGAAACTTTCAGCCTTCAAGATTTGTCTTGGTATGAGATGGGCATTCTGTTTATGTTTTTCCAACTAGTTAGCTACTTTTTCTGGCTGATCTTAAGTGTCATTTAAGAAATGTTTTTTGAGTGTCTTTTCTGTGCCACTTCTTTTTTGGGCAGGATGGGACAGGGTAGAAACTGCCAAATAAATATAACATTGACTTCAATTTAATAAACAAGGATTGCATTAGTAGTTGATATTGCATATAAATGTGTTTGATCTTTTATTTTTTACCATTAGAAAAATTCCTTAGAAACGGAAATTCCTACTGTCAGTGTTTTAGCAGATGAAGAATTCCTTCCCTTCAGAGAAAATACATTTGACCTGGTGGTTAGCAGTTTAAGGTTGGTACTCCATTTGTACTTTAAAAAAAAATATATAGTTACAAATAGATAATTTATGCCATAAAGTTTTACCATTACAAGGAAAAGAATATAGATAATGAAATAAATTCTAGATAACTTTCTAAAAAATTAAAAGCCACTTATCTTGGCTTATAAACTATACAGTTGCTCTGGTAAAGAATTACTCTTTGCTCCCTGGTGGAGATAATATGATGCAATACCTCACTTTTTTTTCCAACTTTCCACAACTTGCTAAAGCTCATCTGTGGTATTTTCCTCCCCCTGATGCAACTTAGTATTTTGGAATTGCTGTTGAAAAATTCAAGAAGTTATTAAGTTTAAATGTATCAAGCTCTTTTTTATTTAATCACTTTAAAAAACAGCTATATTACATACCTATTAGTGGGCCAAAATTCAGAGCACTGACAACACCAAATGGTGGCAAGGAGGTAGCAAGGGGAACTCTCATTCAGTGTTGGTGGGAGTGAAGAATGGTTCAGAGACTTTGGAATGTAGTTTGGCAGTTTCCTAGAAAACTAAACATACTCTTACCATACTATCCAGCAATCATACTCCTTGTATTTATCCAGAGGATAGAAACTTATGTCCACACAAAGACCTACACACAAATATTTAGAGCAGCTTTACTCATAATTGTTAAAACTTGGAAACAACCTAGATGTTTTTCAGTAGGCAAATGGGTAAACTGTGTATATCCAAATGATGGACTATTATTCAGCACTAAAAAGAAATAAACTGTCAAGCCATGAAAAGATATGAAGGAAACTTAAAAGCAAGTTGCTAAATGAAAGAAGCTAATCTACATACTGTACAATTCCAACTGTTTTAACATTCTGAAAAAGGCAGAATTCTAGAGAGTAAAAAAGATGTGATGCTGGCGGTTGGGGATGGGGAGATGAATAGGCAGAGTACAGAGGATTTTTAGGGCAGTGAATCTAATCTGTATGATTCTGTTATAATGGGGGATACATGACATATATTTTTCCAAACCCATAGAACATACAGCACCAAGAGTGAACCCTAATGTAAACTATGGACTTCAGGTGATAATGATGTGTACATGTTTCATCAGTTGTAATAGATGTGCCACTCTGGTAGGGGATGTTGATAACGGGGAGGCTGTGCATGTGTGGGAACAAGGTTATGTGGGAAATCTCGGTACCTGCTTCTCAATTTTGCTGTGAACCTAAAATTGCTCCAAAAAATAAAAAAGTCTTAAAAATGAAAAAAAGTGAGAAGTTATTTATCAGAAAACTAATTGAATTAAGCTTTTGATTAGTAATACTATTTCCTTAGGGGAAATTTTAGGTCTGCAGATGAATTTTATTTTTTTCTAGAAAAGTGTGACTTAGAATACTATATTTCTCTAGCTTAATTGTTTGAGTTAATTGATGAGTTTCTTTAAACATTTTATCTGGTGCTTATTTTTACTACCTTCTGCAAATAAGGTCTTAGAATCGCACTATTTAGATGAAATGCCGAAGTAGGAATGACTTTTACATTTTTCACTAATGCAGAATAATTAGACATAACCATATCAGATTTTTTTTTACTTAAGCAAAGTAATATATTGACACAGGGAATTTTCTAGTGTGACAGAGGAAGATTTTCCTCTAGGAATATTTATTATTTTAAAACTTGCAAGACTAATCAGTGAATTTTTGTTTTTTGAAGTCACTCTGTCGCCCAGGCTGGAGTGCAGTGGTAAGCTCCTCATGTCCATTGCAGCCTCGACCTGCTGGGCTCAGGTGATCCTTCCCCCTCAGCCTTCCAAGTATCTAGAACTACAGGCACATGCCACCATACCCGGCTAATTTTTTGATTTATCGTAGAGATGAGGTCTCGCCAGGTTGCCCAGGCTGGTCTCAAACCTGTGGATTCAGGCAATCCTCTCACCTCGGCCTCCCAAAGTGTTGGGATTATAGGCATGAGCCACTGTACCCGACCAACCAATGAATTTTACTATGTGATTTCAAGCTTCAAAGTTAATACCTTTTGTGGCTTATCATTATACTAGTAATAATTATACTTAATAATTTACTAATTATGCTAAAACAAATACGTGTTTTCATATTTTAGTTTGCACTGGGTGAATGACCTTCCTAGAGCTCTTGAGCAGGTAAGAAAACTTATGTTGATTCAAGTATACTGTGTATTTTCTTTATTATTAGAAACTTATAGTTGTTTTTGGTTTCACAAACTACTTATAGAGCTAACAATTGGAGGATTGAATCAAATCAAGTATTTATTATCTTCTGTGGGCCAGGAGTACCTGGTGCCATTTGGCATACTAAGAAGTACACTGGGTAACTCTCCTCTCCTAGAGAATCTAAGAATCTCAATTATAGAGATGAGCTTTAAATATTTATGAAAAGCTTAGTAACTGTGCAAAATTTTCTATGTGGATTCCCTCTTTCCCTTAATTGCCTGTATACTTTTTGTGAGTAGGAACCTACTTATTTACATATTTGTATCTTCCCTGGCCTTCTACTTAGAGAGTGCTAGATAAGTTTTTGTTGATTGACAAGAGTAAACAGAAGTAGATGAACAGCATGTGTTCAAAGGAGGGAAAGAGATCACTGTGGCTTGGAGTGGCCTAAAAAAACTTCAAGAGGAAAGAGGTACTTGGATAGGGCCTTAGAAGGTAGACGAGGTTTAGACAGGGAAGGCATTCCAGGAAGGCAGAATCTCAGGATAGGTGGGGAGGTACAAGGGCCTCATCAGTGTGAAGGAACAAAGAGGAAACCTGTTTGGGAGTTTCACATAGTGCTGGGAGATGAGGTATACTGTATAGAGATCAGATTTAGGAGGACTTAGGTGCTGGTTTAAGGAATTTGGAGTTTATTCTTTATGTAAATCACAGCCACTGGAGAACTTTGGAGAGGAAAGTAACATTAAAAAGCTGGTGACCAGGATAATAACCACCTTATCTGAGCGCATACTATTTATTTCCAGTTACTGTGCTCTGTTTAATATGTGTGTTAAATAACCCTGCAAAATACATTTATTTTGCTGATTCGAAAACAGATGCCTGGAGAAGTTGCTTAATTTGAAGGGAGACTGTTACAGTGCTCCAGGCATGAGATAAACTAAACCTAGGTGGCAGTGGTAGGAATTAAAAGGAAGAGAGATATTTAAGACTCTGCAAAGACTCAACATTTTGGTGGCCGATTAGATCTGAAAGGGAGGAGTCAAAGGTCACTTTAAAGTTTTGAGTCTGGATAAGTAAAAGTAGGGGAAAGAATGATAATGATCAGATAAAGGGAATAGAAAATAGTAATTAATAGAAACATGGCAATTGTAAAGGGGAATTGATCTGATAGTAGGCGTTTTCCTTGTGGAGTAGGGGAAGCACAGGTAGTAAGTATGCCGAGAGGCATATGTCCAGGGAATAGGCAAGGAAAGATGAGTTTAGAGTTCTGGGAAGATGGCAAAGCTGAAGATAGAGAGTGGAAAGTGATCCTTGTGAAATCACAGAAGTTGATAAGCCATCTGAGGGTGAGTGGGGCTGCAGAGAGCTGAGGACTGTCTTATGGGTAC
>CAUYQG010133820.1:0-22880 GCA_963574415.1 Tarsius wallacei | reverse complement strand
TAGCTCACTGTAGCCTCCACCTCCTGGGCTCAGGTGATCCTCCCACCTAAGCTTCCCAAGCAGTTGGGACTACAAGTGTGTGCCACCACACCTGGCTATTTTTTAAACATTTTTTGTAGAGATGAGGTCTCACCAAGTTGCCCAGGCTGGTCTCGAACCTGCGGGTTTAGGCAATCCTCTCACCTCGGCCTCCCAAAGTACTGGGATTATAGGTGTGAGCCACTGCGCCTGGCCAGAAGCCCTTTATATAACAGTTGCCAACAACTCGTGTTTCGGGAAGCGTGATTTGAGGAAACATTTTCTGTGTGCAATGAGTATATTGATGTAAAGGAGAAAAACCTCAGAATTTCAAAGTCATCTCAAATAATGGTTCTACAACCATTATTGCTTAATTATGTACTTTGGGCCAAGCATTGGGGCTCACACCTGTAATCTCAGAACTTTAGGAGGCTGAGGTGGGAGCATTGCTTGAGCCCAGAAGTTTGAGACCAGCCTGAACAACACAGTGGGACCTCATCACTACAAAAAATGTTTAAAAAATAGCCAGGTGTGGTGGCACACACTTGTAGTCCCAACTGCTTGGGAAGCTTAGGTGGGAGGATCACCTGAGCCCAGGAGGTGGAGGCTACAGTGAGCTATGATCACACACATTGTATTCCAGCCTGGGCAACAGAGCAAGATCTTGCCTCAAAAGAAAAAAAAATCTGTATCTTGGGGAAATTTAATTTCTCTGAGGTTCTTTTCTCATTTGTAAAATGGACAAAATAGCACCTACTTTTTAGCTTTGATGAGAAGATTAGATAGAATGTATGTAAAGGCTCTGATACATTCTAGTAGGTCAATTAGTAAATTACTAAATAAATGGATGTGTGAGATAATGACTGAATAAAATATTTTAGCTAAAGTAGTGTAATGCCTCAGTCCAGTTGAATTTGGGTTGCCTCTCCCATTTTAAGCCTCTGATATCTTGAATAATTATTTGAGTAAGCTGTTAACAATCGATAGTAACTAAAATATTTTAATGATATAAATGCTTTTAACACAGTCCCTTCTCAAGAAATCTTTGCACTGTTTTTCTTGCCAGATGTACATATTCAGCTCGAATCTTTCAAGTAGAAGTTAAGATAAACTGCTCCCGACAGAATCAGAAGTAGATAGCTCTCAACCGATTCAAAGGTTCCAAGAGACAGGAATTTCCTGTGTACCTGTGTCACACAGCTGGAAAATATTCTCAGCTATATGCTGTGGATATTTAGAAGCTATTTCTTCCATTTTGAGCCATTTTGTTAAATGGTTTTGCTAGTTAGGGTTTATGTATCGTATAGTTGTAAATAATACATTTTCTCCCAACAAAAAATGGTTTTGGCCAGGCACAGTGGCTCACACTTATAATCCCAGGCACAGTGGCTCACACTTATAATGAGAAATTTCTTTGTTGTGGCATAATTATTCTGGCCTAACTTCACAAATCATTGCTGACCAGAAACTAAAAAAGATTGGGAAACACTAATAAATAATGCTAAGTGCAAGTTACATGTTTCATGGTATATAACAGAATAGATCCCTCCATATTAAATAGTTTGAAATAAAAAAGAAACATGAGTGGGGTTTGCCTTCACGAAGGATTTCAAAGTTCTCTTTATCACTTTATAGGGAAATAATTAGCAGTAAAACATCCGCAGAGTCCAGTACCAAAAAGATATGTTCTCCCATGGATTTGTCTCTGAAAGTTCTGCTCTAATGAAAAAAAAAGATGGTGCAGTGTTATCCAATAAATTAAAAGACAGAAGAACTGGCTTTCTGAAAAAGAGATTGGGAGGGAGACTTCACAGACTTTAAGAACAAAAAAAATATGTCTTTCAGGGCCAGCTTTCGTATATTCTAAAATGGATGCTTCACTGATAAATCAGGCAGTGATGGGGCAATTTGCACTCCTTCTGCGTCCGTGTGGTGATTCCACCTTATGGCTACAGGTAGCCTGGCTCATCCTTCAAAGCACCTTTTTTATCAGAAGAAAAAAATATGATCTGGTTTCCACCAAAGCAAGAAGGCTTGGAAGACTGAGGCAGAAGGATCGCTGGAGCCCACAGGTTGATGCTGGGGTGGTGGTGAGCGTGCCATTGCACTTCAGCCTGGGCAATGGAGTGAGACTTCAACTAAAAAAAAAATTGCTTTTAATATATATCTCAAGCTTCAGGTCTTTTCTTAGGCCCTATGTCTAAAACTTTAATAAGGAAAGGAATATTCCTTGAAGGCTTATTTGGCCTTTTTCTTACTGTAGAATTCAGTATAAGAAGCACGTTTTCCAAAGGACAGAGATCCTACTAACTTTTTTTTTTTTTTTTGAGTCAGGATTTCACTCTGTCATCCTGGCTGGAGTGCAATGGCTCTATCATGGTTCACTGCAGCCTCAACCTCCAGGGCTCAAGTGATCCTTCTGTCTCAGTCTCCCAAATAGCTGGGAATGCAGGCACATGCCACCATACCAGCTTATTTTTTTATTTTTTGTAGAGACGAGGCTTTGCTATGTTGCCTAGGCTGGCTTGAACTCCTAGGCTCAAGCAATCCTCCTGCCTCAGTCTCCCAAAGTGCTGGAATTACAGGGCTGAGCCACTGTGCCTGGCCAACTATTAACTTCTACGAGGAGTATGATAACTCGTTGAAGAACTCCAGGGCCAATGAATGTGGTAAGAATGAGAAAGCCGCTGGGTGTGGTGGTTCACGCCTGTAATCCTAGCACTTTGCAAGGCTTAGGTGGGAGGATTGCTTGGGGCCAGGCATTTGAGACCAGCCTGGGCAACATAGCAATACCAATCTCTATAAAAAAATTAAAATGAAAAAAATAAGAAAGTCAAAGAAAGGTTGAGGTATTCTCTTACCAAAAATGATCAAATTCAGAATTGACGTAGCAAAAATTATACAAGCAATTCACAAATTGGCGTTGCCTTTCTAAATGGTTTGCTTTTCACCAACCAGCCTGATTAAGTAAGATAGGACAGCATTGTCCAGAAGAAAAGAAGTTATTAGGACTAAAATAGCAGCACATGTATACCACGAGAGACGGGCAACTGTGCCCTGCTATTTCCTCCAGGAATGTACAATTTTTTAAAAATCCATTGCTAAACAGCTGGACTAGGGACACGAGAGTTTCAAATTGCAAGCCTAGCCCATACTGGTAAGCCAGGGTGGAAACAGCCTTCTCTGTAACACTTCCTCTATGTTATGTATGTACTTTTTTAAGTCAGAGTCTCACTGTGTCACCCAGGCTAGAGTGCAGTGGCACCATTGCGGCTCACCGCAGCCTCGACCTCCCGGGCTCAGGTGATCCTTTCACCTCAGCCACTTGAGTAGCTGGGACTACAGGCACACACCACCATGCCCAGCTAATTTTTTCAATCTTTTGTAGGGACAGGGTTTTGCTAAGTGGCCCAGGCTGTTCTCGAATTCCTGGGCTCAAGCAATCCTCCCGCCCCAGCCTCCCAAAGTGCTATACTTACAAGCAAAAGCCACCAAGCTTAGCCTCTTTGCATATTTTATATTACATTTCCCAAATAGGCTTTAGAGAGCTGAGATTACGATAATAAAGAGATGACACAAATGAAGACCAAGGGATGTGTCAAATGATCATTACTCAGCTCTAATAACTAGGGATGAGAGACCACAACAGAAGTAGAAAAAAGTGGAAAGGTCATTTTTGTGCAACAGTTTAGGAAAGAAGAACATGAGTTTATCTTATGTGGGGTCAAAATAATCATCTTAACTCTCAGTAATTAATTCGGATGAATTAATCACTGGAGTCCATTTCTCATAGCTAATTATAAAGGTCCTCTGTGTGCCAACAATGTGGAAGCTGGAGCATGAAAACAAGTCTATATCTATAAAGATGTAACAAGGCATGTTCCAGGGCCAGGCAGGGCTTGTCAACTCTCGGTCTGTGTTTGCTGAGTGACTGATCGGCTCACACAGAGTCAAGTCAGACCCAAGGGGAAGAGGGAAGACTTCCCAAGTGTGCTGGGTCACAAAGTTCCACAAACCTACACTTATTCTGCTGCTTTTTAATCAAAGTGACCCCACCTTGCTGTTTTTGGAAGGTGGGCTTATGCTGCTTTGATTCCTGATCTCTGTTTTGAAGGTGGAATAAACCCGAATAAACTATCAATAACGAATTGCGCCACGGACTTCTTGTGCAAGAGCCAAAGCATCCGTATGTGGGTTGGGTACCAGGCAAGTGTTCCAACTCTGTGGCATCCTCTATATCCATTTGCCATTGCTGCCATGATGAATTACCACACGTTAGTTGCTTAAAGCAGCGCCCCTGTATTATCTCTGTTCCTATAGACAAAAGTCCCAGAACAATGGGGCTCAACTGTGTTCTTGCATGGAGTCTCATGGTACTAACATTAAGGTGACAACAGGGCTGTGTCCCAGGTTCCCATGTCTTCATGGGCTGTGTCCGAGGGGTTCCCAGCATCTAGGGCATTCCCAGCTCCACGGCTCATGGTCCCCTTCCTCCATCACCCAAGCCCCCAAGTGCAGGTCAGGTTCTCCTCAGGCAGCCTCTCATCTCTGACTGCCACCTCCCTCTTCCCCTTCTAAGGGCCCACTTGATTACACAGGGCACGCCTGATTATCCAAGAGAATCTGTTTCAAAGTCTGCAACCTTCACCTCAAAGTGTTTTTTCCCAAGTAGGATAATATATTCAAAGGTTCCGGGGAATAGGGCATGGACATTTTTGGAAAAATCTGTTATTCTGCCTACCAAGCCTAAACAATATAAGTGTTTCACACCTATGAGGTGGGTCCCAAAAATAAACCGGAAATATTTTTTGGAGGATGGGCCCCTTGTAGTATGGGCTTTCCCCACGACAGAATGTTCTAGGAACCCACCATCATCAATGTACCAACTAGTGTTGAGAGAGGCTGCATTCAACTTCAGTGAATTTTTTTTTTTAGATTCTTTCAACACATTTGCTCATTTCACGATGGGATATTTACATGGAATAACGTGCCCACACCTCATTGATTGTTTAGCAGTTTTTGACCAAAAAGAGCACAATCCCCGTACCCTTCTTTCCCTATTCACCTGATCTAGTCCCAAGCAACTTTTTTGTTTGTTTGTTTCCCCAGAAGAAAAAGTCCTCAAAGGGAAACATTTTGCTGATATGGAAGAGGTTAAAGAAAAACAAAACAGAAACACTAAAAGGCATCAAGTTAAAAACTGTTGGCAAGTTAAAAACTGTTTTGAACTAGGCTCGGTGGCTCAGCTTGTCATCCCAGCACTTTGGGAGGCCAAGGCAGGTGGATTGCCTGAGCCGGCAGGTTTGAGACCAGCCTGGGCAGCTTGGCAAGACCTCATCTCTAGAATAAATCAAAAATTAGCAGGGCATGGTAGCACATGCCTATAGTTCCAGCTGCTTGGAAGGTTGAGGCAGAAGGATCGCCAGAGCCCAACAGGGTGATGCCGGGGTGGCCGTGACTCTGTCACTGTACTGCAGCCTGGGCAACGGAATGAGACTCCAACTCAAAAAAAAAAATGTTTTGGGCAATGGAAAAAGTGTCTCGATAAGCGTATTGCATCAAACTATGCAGTACTATGAAGGTGACTGAAGTTTAAACATGTAAGAATAGATTCACAATTTTTTATAACTAAATTCCTGGGGTTTTGGCCCCCCCCCCTCCACGTACAGCATGACAGCAAACCACGACTGTTGATCTTTTCTTTGAGGTGAACCAGGAGCAACCATGCTCTTGGAACTCCATGCGTTTCCCCTTAAAATGTAGGTTCTTTTTCCAGTTTTTTCCAGCTGGGAACGCCCTGGAGCTGGGACCGCCCAAAACGCTGGGAACCCCAGGGACACAGCCCATGAAGGCATGGGAGCCTGAGAAATAGCCCTGTTGTCACCTTAATTTTAGCACCATAAGACTCCATGTAATGCTCCCTCCCACACACCAGTCAGGGAACAATGAGATCCTGGGAGAATTTGCCTCCTATTTGCATTTCTGAATATCTTTGCAGTAAACCTCTGATGCTACTAAGCCTATCTATAATCTTAGCCTGTCTGTTTCTTGGCTGATACAGTATAAAAGGTCACAATTTGAGCTGGGTCTTAAAAAGAAAAATAGAAACTTTGGGCTCGAGAGGGCAGGAAGTAACATTTCTGAGGCCTTTTATGTGTCAGGAACTGTGCTAGTTGCCTCACATAGTGATTTCCTTTATTCCTCCTAACAGCCTGGTAATGTATCATTTTGCTAACGAGAAAAATGAGATGGAGAGAGACCACATGACAACGGATCAACTGTGGCAACCAAGAGGCAAACCTTGAGTCTAAGGCCAGTATCCCACCCATTTCAAGTTGAAAGAGGATAGGAAAAAGAGGAGAAATTGTGATTCCAGGAAAATGCCGCTAGTAACACACACAAAAACATGTAACCGATCAAATTTGTTTTACTTTTGGCTGAGGAAGGAAAGAGAAAATTTGGATCCCAGGGAGGTGGGCTTGACAACTGCAGACCCGTGATCCAAACAGGAAAACCAGCATGGCTCTAAGTCTGGGAGGTAGTGTGCATGTGTCTGAGAACTTTACATAAATACAGGACTCAGAAAGTCCATGTATAAGATTTCCAGCACAACTTGTAAAGCTCCCCAGAATTCCAGTCAGACTAGAAATTCCACAGGCTCAGCTCCTCACGTGTTGTCTTCTGGTATTTCTACTTTCATTCTTAGCATAATCTGGAATGTCCGGAGTTTGGAAGAAAACCTGGTGTTCCTGTTGATCTTAACTCCCTCCAGCTACTAAAAGTAAATCCAACATCTCAGAATTTATTCTAAAAGAAGTAAAATAATGTAGAAAGTCTTTCCTTGTTCCCTGTCATGACTTGGCAAGAGGGCAATTATTCAGGTTTCTCCAGAGAAAAAGAAACAAGAAGCAATAGGTGTGTGTGTGTGTGTGTGTGTGTGTGTGTGTGTGTGTGTGCTGCAGGGTGGGCCCGAAGACCAGAGATTTGGAAACAAATGATGCTGCATCTCAAGCCTGAAGGCTGTCAGGCTGCAGAATTCCCTCTTGCTCCCTGAAGTCAGTCTTTTCCATTCAGGCCTTTATCTGAATGAACGAGGCCCATACACATCATGGAGCACAATCAGCTTTACTCCACCCATTTAAAGGTTAATCTCAGGCAAAAAAATCTCCTCACAGAAACATCCAGAATGATGTTTGACCACATGTTTGGGCGCTGAGGCCCACCCAAATTGACATACAGAATTAATCATCACCATCAAACCAGCAATTATTCTTTTTTTATCAACTGGAAGAGTCCCATCTTATCTGTGTTTCCCAGTCTTTTTTTTTTTTTTTTGGTGAGGGTTTAGTGAAGTGGGTAGAGCTTACAGAACTCATTTAAACTTCCTGCAATGCCTTGGAGAAGAAAAATATGGTGGGCTCTTTCTAACTGGCTAATTAGACACGCCAGAAAATTCTATAACCCTAACGTACAATTAGGAAGAGCCCCAGAGCCCATAGGATTCCATTTTTATATGGTCACAGTCAATGAACATGCTACAGAGATCAGAAGATGAGATCTATGAGGTAAAAAGGTGAAGAAACTCATGTTTTCTGAGGACAGAAAGGGATGCAAAGCAAAAAAAATTAAATCATGGACACATTTAAACATTTTCCCATATACATTTCTTGTGTACACACACAAAATCACCTGAAAACTTTCGAAAATTTCCTTAAATAAATCAATACATGCAGTGTGTGTGTGTGTGTGTGTGTGTGTGTGTGTGTGTATACATACATATCTTACCTGGGAACATTTATGTATTGAAATAAATATATATTTAAATCTGTACATCTTGAAATCTTCTTCTTATCTGTGCCATGTAAAACCAGTTTCAAACTTGATGTTAAAAATGCTAGAAACATTCTCATTTTTTGTCATAAAAACACTGTAATATACTCCCTTATACATTTTCAAGTATATATTATATTGTTATTAACTGTAATCACATAATTAACTGTAGATCCCTTGAAGTTATCTCTTTTGTCTAATTGAAATTTCATGTCCTTTGACCAACAAGGAGATAAAAATATTTTAAAACAATTACAAATTTTTTTTTTTTTAGTTGGAGTCTCACTCTGTCGCCCAAGCTGGACTAGGCCAGGCACGGTGGCTCAAGTCTGTGATCCCAGCACCTCGGCCTCTCAAAGTGTTGGGATTATAAGTGTGAGCCACCATGCCCTGCCTAAACCTTTTTTTGATGATATGATTATAGATCTGAAATGAACTGAAGCAAATTAACTCAAAAATTATTATTAGAAACAATAAGACATTTCTGTAAGGTGGCTAAGTTCAAAATATATATATATACAAATCAAATGCTTTGCTATACATAAACAACTACCAATTAGCAAAAACAAAATGGAGGAAAAGAAACTAATTTACAAGAGCCACAATCACTTGGAATAAACTTAACAAGTTATGAGTTAGATTCAAAGAAAAAATTTAAATACTTCAAAAAAGACTTGAAGCCAGGTGCAATGGCTCATGCCTGTAATCCCAACACTTTGGGGAACCAAGTCAGGAGGATTGCTTGAGCCCAGGAGTTCAAGACAAGCATGGGCAATATGACCTCATCTCCAAAAAAATCAGTCGGCAGTGGTAGCGCATGCCAGTAGTCCCAGCTACTTGGGAGGCTGAGGCAGAAGGATCACTTGAGCCCAGGAAGACGGGGCTGTGATAAGTCTGACCATCCCACTGCACTCCAGCTAGGAAGACAAAGTGAGACCCTGACTCAAAAAAAAGGTCGGGCTCCGTGACTCAGCCTGTGATCCCAGCACTTTGGGAGGCCGAGGCGAGAGGATTGCCTGAGCCCATGGGTTTGAGACCAGCCCTGGCAACCTGGTGAGACCAGTCTCTACAATAAAAATAAAATAAAAACTAGCCAGGCATGGTAACACGTGACTTTAGTTCTGGCTACTTGGAAGACCGAGGCAGAAGGATCACCTGAGCCCAGCAGGTCGAGGCTGTGGTGGCCATGAGGGTGCCACTGCCCTCCAGCCTGGGTGACAGAGTGAGAATACAACTCAAAAAAAAAAAAACCTTGCATATAATGCAAGGTATACTCTATTCTTATATAAAAAGACAATAATTACAAGATTATCAATTTTTTATCGATCTACAAGTTGTATCTTATCCTAATAAAATATTAATGCAAAAAAGTTACCTTTAATTTTAAAATTCATGTAATAAAATAAACACCTACGCATAGCTAGAATTATTCTAAAAAAAATAAGGATACTAGGCCAGGTGCGGTGACTCAAGTCTATAATCCCAGCACTTTGGGAGGCTGAGGCGAGAGGATTTCCTGAGTCCAGGTGTTCGAGACCAGCCTGGGCAACTTGGTGAGACCTCATCTCTATAATAAATCACAGAAACCAGATGGGCGTGGTATCGCATGCCTGTAGTTCCAACTACTTGGAAGGCTGAGGCAGAAGGATCACCTGAGGCCAGCAAGTCAAATCTGGCCACTGCATTCCAGCCTGGGCAACGGAGTGAGACTCTGACTCAAAAAGAAAAAAGGAGATTAGATGTCCAAATAAAAATAAATAATGCAGTATATAGAAAAAGACGATTTAAAGCAGGAAAAAACAGATACCCGAGATATGCAGGAAAGTCTATACTTGAATTTATAATAAGATAAAGAAACATTAGATGTAAGTGGGAAAATGATAATTCAATGAATGGGGTTTTGATAACTTGATAACATTCTGAAAAGTTCATTTTTTACTCCAAAAGTTTAAGATAAATCTAACATTAAAATAAAAAAATTATGAAAGTCCTAGAAGAAAAAGTGTAAATTTTTAAAAATCTATTGACAAGGAAAAGGCTTTCCTAAGGTAAAGAAGATTGAATCTTTGGCTATATTTTTAAAACGAAAAGAAAAAAGTTAAGAAAAATATTGAAAACTTATGTCTAAAAAAGATCTAATTTCTTTACTATCCAAAGATCTATAAGTCAAGAAGAAAACGATTATTAATAATATTTAAACATTGAGCAAAGATTTTGACCAAACAGTCCTCAGGAAACTGTAACTTAAAACTCAAAGGAGAAACCATATTACACTTATCAAATTAACAAAGATGCATTGCTGCTTTAGTCTATATTGGCACACATTTATGGAGGTTGTTTTGAAGACAATGAATAAAATGCAGAATGCATATGGCTTTGGCTTAGCAGTTCTGTTTCTTGGAATTTATCCTATACATGGTCTCTCACATGTGCACAAAGTCTACGCATTACAGCACGGCCTGCAACAGCAAAATGTTTTAAAGCAACATATACATACATCAATAAATATGTCAACTTCTGTACATCCACACAAGAAAATAAAAACATTTTTTTTTTTGAGTCAGAGTTTCACTCTGTCGCCCAGGCTGGAGTGCAGTGGCATGCTCATGGCCACCCCAGCATCCACCTGCTGGGCTCCGGCGATTGTTCCGCCTCAGCCTTCCAAGCAGCTGGAACTATCGGCGCGCACTACCACACCTGGCTAATTTTTGATTTTATTGTAGAGACGAGGTCTTGCCAAGTTGCCCAGGTGGGTCTCGAATCCGCAGGCTCAGGCAATCCATTTGCCTCGGCCTCACAAAGTGCTGGGATGACAGGCTGAGCCACCAAGCCTGGCCAGAAAATAATAACAAATTTTAAAAACTCATCTCTATAGGTACTAAAATGGATAAGTTTCAAAATACAGTAAGGAGTGGAGGAAATCAGGGTGAAATGTGCTGTTGTGGGTGGAAGTTAGAGAGAGAGTGGGATGTGTGACCGGTGTAGGCAGAGGGTGCCGGTAGAAGCATGCCAGAAACTGGGTGCAGTGAAGAGAAACCACGGTCTGTGGGACAGCATGGGAGAAATCACAACTCTTTGTTATTGCATATTATCCTATATGTTTTAAAACCCCGCACCAGCCAGGCTCGTTGGCTCAGCCTGTCATCCCAGCACTTTGGGAGGCCGAGGCGAGAGGGTTGCCTGAGCCCGTGGGTTCGAGACCAGCCTGGGCAACCTGGTGAGACCTTGTCTCTACAATAAATCACAAAAACTAGCCGGGTGTGGTGGTGTGCTTCTGTAGTTCCAGCTACTTGGAAGGCTGAGGTGGAAGAATCGCCTGAGCCTAGCAGGTCAAGGCTGCGGTGGCCGGGAGCAGCCACTGCACTCCAGTCTGGGCGACAGAGTGAGACTCCAACTCAAAAAACTAACTAAATAAATTAAAAACTGGCCACCAGTACAGAGGCTTGGGTTTCCATCCTGTGTCCACCACGTTCTTGCACACTCAGTCAAGTTGCTTATTCTCTTGAGGCCCATTTTCTCACCAGTAATATGAGGAATAACACACAGTGCAAGATTATTGTGGAAATTAAAAAGGGATGCTATTTGTAATAATCACAGGATAATATCACGTATTCATTTCCTCTAAATGAATAAGTAAATTCAGAATCATTTGAAATTTTATGAGCAGCTAACTTACAAAATCACATCGTAAAAGAGATATCATAGCAACAGGAGCTAATAATATTATATTCTGTTCACAGCATTCTTGGTTTCTTGGCTAGCTAAAGACTTGATAGCAAGGCTCCGTGTGTGTGTGCATGTGTGTGAGTATGTGTATGTGTGCGTGTGTGTTTGTGTGTGTTCTTGATGTAAGAAAACTTGAAAAATGGTCAAGCAATTTCTAAAATATATTAAACACAATTACATGCCAAGTATTAGGAATGAGAATACAAAAAAGAAGAAACATTCCCAGCCATCAAGCCACTTCAGACAGAATAGAATAAATGGTTCCAAGAAAACAAGAAAGACAAAAAAAAATTAACGAGCAGCACAGACTAAAATAACTTGGGGTGGCTCAACTAACACTGAAAGGTTATTGTGGAGAGAGACTTTCTGGAAGAAAAAAGTAATTCAAGTCTTGACCCTCTCTGACTCCAAGACCTTGATAACTAGTTTGGTGTGGAACAAGTCTGTCCCGCTCCAGTTGTCCTCAGCTGTCCACAATTGCTCACGTTGTCTTAGCTAGATGGGAATATTCTGTGCCAATCTGGCCCATAACATGGATATCAGACAGCCAGAGGAACCATGAAGGGATTGTCAAGAGACAGAAGGGGGAATGAGTTCTATAAACAGTGTACAAAATGTTTCACAAGACACTGCAATTGCTATCTCTTTACAACTTCAAAATGTTAAAGAAAATAATGATTAACTGAAGGCATTCTGATATGTAGTGCCCACCTAGAGAACATTCAGTATTATTCTAGTTTATTTGAATGCATAACAGTCCTCTTCTAGTATTTGTTACTTAGTGGATCAAAAAGAACCTCGAAAATGACATTTCCAAACGTACATTTTTTTGCTGCCCTTCCACACTGATTTACACATTCTGTTGAATTACACATATTCTCTTGAGTCTTGAAAATTAACAAAACCTTCAGCTTTGGTTTAAAATTTGAACTGTGAGAAAGTACGGTCAGGCCAGGCGCAGTGGCTTAGGCCTGTCATCCCAGCACTTTGGGAGGCCAAGGCGAGAGGATTGCCTAAACCCAAGGGTTCGAGACCCACCTGGGCAAGTTGGCGAGACCTCGTCTCTACAATAAATAAAAAATTAGCCAGGCATGGTAGTATGCGCCTGTAATTCTGGCTACCTGAAAGGCTGAGGCAACAGGTTTGCCTGAGCCCAGCAGGTGGACTCTGGGGTGGTCGTGAACATGCCACTGCACACCAGCCTGGGCAAGGGAGTGAGACTCTGACTCAAAAAGAAAAGAAAAAAAAAAAAAAAGTACGGTCAACAGTTCATTGACGATTTGAAGTTATTGTCCAAAAATGCAAAATCCAAATAGGGTCACCCCAGATGTATAAATTATGGGTCAGCAGACTACGGCCTTTGGATCTAATTTAGCCTAGCGACTGATTTTGTAGATAAAAACTTTAGAACACACCCACTATCATTTGCTTGCATATTTTCTGTGACTGCTTTTACTCTGTGACAGCCAAGTGTAGTAGTTGCCACAGAAACCATATGGCCTGCAGCCTAAAATATTTGCTGTCTAGCTCTGTAAGAAAAAGTTGGCTGACCCCTGATTGAGACTCATGGAGTTGGAGCCAGAAAATCCAGAGAAGTTTTGTTTCTTAACTATGTGAATGCATCAAGGGCTTGGGTTTGGGTTTCCATCCTGTGTCTACCACACTCTTGCACACTTAGTCAAGTTGCTTACTTTCTTGAGCCCTGTTTTCGTGGATAATAACACACAGTGAGGATAATAACACACAGTGCAAGATTACCATGAACATTAGAAAGAGATGCTATTTCTAATCATCAAGGCTGGGCGCAGTGGCTCAGTCTGTCATCCCAGCACTTTGGGAGACCGAGGTGGTAGGTTCGAGACCAGCCTGGGCAACTTGGTGAGCCCTCATCTCTACAATAAATCAAAAAACAAACTGGGCATAGTGGTGTGCGTCTGTAGTTCCAGCTACTTGGAAGGCTGAGGCGAAAGGATCACCTGAACCTGGCAGGTTGAGGCTGCGGTGGCCATGAGCTTGCCACTGCACTCCAGCCTGGGTGACCAGAGTGAGACTTCAACTCAAAAAAAAAAAAAGAAATCAAAGATACCAATGGGTGAGAATCCAACTGTCTCAAAGGGCATACCTTTACATGTGCTTGATGACTTACCAGTGTCAACCATTTTATTATAGCACAGTTTTGTAGTTAAGAGGTTCAAGGTCAGGCTCATCTGAATGATTCTATTATTTCACTTGGTGTTCACTGGAAGGGCAACACCTGTGACTTGGCAGGATGGCTAGACAGGCTGGGCTCAGCTAGGCCTGTCCACTGGAGCACCTACTTGGAGTCCCTCGAAATGGCCACCCAGGGCAGATCAACTGATGACCGAGCAGCTCAGAGCTCCAGAGAGAGTGTTTCAAGGAGCAAAGCCGGCAACAGCAAGACTTTTTGTGGCCTAACCTTTTGAGTGCCATCGTGTCACAGCCACCATACTCTATTGATCAGGCAAGTCTCTGAGCTTAGACTCCACCTTTCCATAGTAGGAGTTACAGAGATTTTATAGCCATGCTTAATCTACCATGCCTTATTTTACATACATAAAACAATTTTACAAAAATCTGGGACTTCCAGTGACAGCTTAGAAGTAAGCTGGCTTAATCCTCCTTACTCCCCACCTAAAAAAACTCAAATATACGGTAATAAGATTATCACCAGCAATAGCCCGGAACTCACATATGAGGATGAGAGAGTTTCCAAGGTCACAGAGGAAACAGATTTTTTTTACTAAAATCAATCAACAAAATAACAAGAATTTGATGCAACCAAGAATTTGGCATGCATAAAAATTAATTATGCAAATTTTCCACTTTTGGCAGTATTTTAACACAATGTATCTATTCTAACAACCTAAACAACTGGAATTTTCAGTTCTCCCATTTTATTTTTTTTAATAATAAGTTTGGTTTTTTTTAGAGATGGGGTCTTGCTGTGTCACCCAGGCTGATCTCAAACTCCTGAGGTCTAGCAATCCTCACGCCTCAGCTCCCAAAGTTCTGAGATTACAGGCATGAACCACTATGCCCAGCCTCCATTTTCATTTTGTAGAATGTATCAGATGAGCTAAACCACCATTCTAATTACACCTCCAAAATAAGCAAAAGAATGTCACTTACTCTCATAGGGAAACAAGAGCAGTGTTCCTAAAAAATAAGAATGAGTCTAGCTACAGTTGAAGAGTATTTTGAAAAATTTTAAATGGAAAGCAATAGCCATCTTGTTTCTTTCTGCCATCTTGTTTCTTTCTTCAAATATATAAATGGTTGGGTGTGATGACTCATGCCTGTAATCCCAGCACTTTGGGAGGCAGAGATGAGAGGATTACCTGAGCCCAGGGGTTCGAGACCTGCCTGGGCAACATGGTGAGACCTCATCTCTACAATAAATCAAAAAAGTAGCCAGACATGATGGCATGTGCCTATGGTTCCAGCTACTTGGAAGAATGAGGCAGAGGGATCGCCTGAGCCCAGCAGGTCAGAGCTGTGGTGGCTGTGAGTGTGTCACTGCACTCCAGCCTGGGTGACAGAGTGAGATTCTGACTCTCTCTCTCTCTCTCTCTCTCTCTCTCTCTCTCTCGAGATATATATATATATATATATATATATATATATATGTGTATGTATATGTAATTTGTATTTACATTCTTAAATCTATGTTTATTCCAGATGTGTTGGGGGGGAGAAAAACCCCATGATGGTGAGGAATTCAGGAATATGTCATTTGCCAGAGCCCAGTGGGTGGTTCTACCAAGAGACGCGATGAAACTAAATTGAAAAAGTCAAGTGCAATCAGCCCTCATGTGTGGCACAGATGCTAGGTCCAAAAAAGACACGCGGCCCAATGGTGGCTAAGGCAGAGCTCAGCGAAACACGCGCATGGTGGTTTCTTGAGAACAGTGAGAATTCAGAGCTGGAGGGGGAGGGGGGTCTAAAGCTTTGATATGAAAAAGAGTCCAGATGAGAAAATAGCTGAAAACCATTTTGGAAGCTCTTTTTTGGTGCAGATAGATAAAGAACTCTCTCCGTAAAATTTATGTTTTGCCTTTTTAAACGTCATTGTCTGCTATACAAAAGAAAGAGCTTTTTAATAGTGTTATTGTATTTGTGTCACATTAATGGGTAGCTGGCTGGGAGAACGGCCAGCAGAGTCCTTGTAGTACACCGGGCCTAGAATCAGGCTCATTCATTTTAAGCACTAGCGCTTTACTTGATGGACAAACCAGCTCTTTGAGGGCTACTTTAGCTGCGCTAGGCTGGGTGCGGTGGCTCAACCTGTCATCCCAGCCAAGGCGAGAAGATTGCCTAAGCTCAGAGGTTTGAGACCAGCTTGGGCAACTTGGCAAGACCTCGTCTCTACAATAAATCACAAAAACTAGCCGGGCGTGGTGGCATACGTCGGTAGTTCCAGCTACTTGGAAGGCTGAGGTGGAAGGATTGCCTGAGCCCAGTGGGTCAAGGCTGCAGTGGCCATGAGCGTGCCACTACACTCCAGTCTGGGTGACAGGGTGAGTCTCCTACTCAAAAAGAAAAAAAAGACTAGCTGCGCTGTTTTTATTTCAAGACAAAACTTCTTAAAATAACACCCATTAATCAGATCAGCCATGAATACTTTTCCAGTTTAAATAAAGCAAGCTCGGTCTTCTACAACTTGTTTTTTTAGGAGTGTGGCCCACTTAAGAAACAAACACACACACACTCCGACATTAATAATTATTTACTATTATTATTTTGAAATGTAAACCATTAAAGTTGTTAAGTTTCTCATCTAAAATATAATAAATTAAATTGGAAATCAAATCAATTTCGCATAAGCCTATATGTGCATATATATATATGGGCTTACTTAATCAAAAATGTTTTGGTTCTGCTGGGGGACACCACACATGCAAACCCAAATGTATACATGCAAAGTCATGGCATCTTAGAAGGACACCATCATTCAAGAATCCCATCCATTGATAGTAGCCTGCATTTGTAATTTGCAGCTTACAGAATGCTTTTGCATAAATTGCCTCATTTGATCCTCGCAAACACAGGAGTTAAATTTTACTCGGCCCACCCCACAGTTAAGGAAATCAAGGCTCTGGAAAGATAAGGGGTTTTCCTTTTCCCCCCCAGTCCCTGACCAGCCCAGAGCTCTCAAGACTCTGAATTCCGCTCTTCTGCCTGCATGCTCCGGTCCTCACCCCCACGGCTCACCAGCACCATCTGTTCTGGTCACGGTGACTTTCTTCCTGTCTTCCTAGGACACGCTCGCTCCCACCCGAGTCTGTGTAAACGCTGCCTCTCTTGCTTACCTGTGCACCTCCAGCCCAGAAAGCTTTCAGCCAGGCCTATCCCACCTGTGGACAGCAGCCTACATCACCTTCGGTGCCTAGCCTTTGTCTTCCCTAACATGTGCAAGTCTCTGGCTTCCAAACGGCACACAGACACCCTGAGGGCAGGGGCGGCACTGTCACCTTCCTTCCCCCAGGTGCCAAGCACAATCGGAGAGTATTTATTGCTCATATGAACACTGAAAATCTCTCTCCCTCTCTCTTTTTTCAATGAGACAAGATCTCACCATTTTACCCAGGCTAGTCTCGAACTCCTAGCCTCAAGCAGTCCTCCTGCCAGGGCCTCCGAAAGTGCTGGGATTACCAGCCTGAGCCACAGTGCCTGGTCCTGAAACTCTCTGCTTGAGTCAGATGCCTGCATGTCACTCCTTTCTCTGAAGTACCCTGGGTGCCTCCACTTCCCTCACTCCCAATTATCTTTAAGTCCCAGCTCACATGTCACCACCTTTGTGCAGCTGTCCTGAATCATCAGGGGAACCTGAGTCACTGTCTCCCGGCATTTGTCACACTCTATGGTGATTATTTACATGTCTGTCTCCCCCACCAAACAATCTAAACGTGACATGCAACAGTGGATACCAGACATAGTGGCAAATACCTCCTGTATTCTTCTCTCATTGTTCTTAGAAGGAATTGTTAAGGCTCCAATTAGATTGTAAAGTCCTTTGAGTGGGGAGTCTGTCTTGGTAGATATTTGTGGAGGGAATGCAGACTTTGGGAAAAGATAAACTCTCAAGCAGCAAAATCATCTCCAGTGAAACGCATTCATCACTGAAGAGGGATAAACTCACTGAATTGCACAAAGCCTTTTTTCAAAATCACCCAAACATTTTTTCAGAGGAAGTTGGTATATTTGTCGGATTTTTTTTGGCCACAAATAAATCATTAAATTCACAACATACTTGGCATAATCTTACTGGAAGAAAACTGATGGTAAGCAAAGAGAGGTGTCCTGTGAATCTTTTTTTCTTTCCAAAAAAAATCTGATGAAAATATTTCTCACAAGCCTAAGATGAGCTATGTGCTCCATAAAGATTTCATCTAATTTCTAAAATATATGGAATTTGGCTTGTCATCGCACGTTCTACATTCAGGATAATGAAAAGTAATGAGCTGAATATAGGCTGTTATATAAAAGCGAATATGATGATCATTATTCGTCTTGAACATTAAAATCCATTTTAATTACATCTTAGTAAATTTAGTCTATTTTAATTATGGCTTAGTGAATTTAATGGCATGGGAAAGTATTTGAGTTCTCGGTCTGGAATGGCAATACTATATACACAAGACTGACCTTATGTAGTCATGAGCATAGGGCTTGGAGTTCCAACTACAGGGCCAGGCTCACCCAGGAGACTTGTAAGGAGACAGATACTCTGGCCTCAGCCCCCAGAGATTCTGAGTCAACCTCTGTAATTTTAATAATAGTGGCAGGCCGGGCTTGGTGGCTCAGCCTGCCATCCCAGCACTTTGGGAGGCCGAGGTGAGTGGATTGCCTGAGCCCATGAGTTCGAGACCAGCCTGGGCAGCTTGGCGAGACCTCTTCTCTACAATAAATCAAAAAATGTTAGCTGGGCGTGGTAGCACGCACCTGTGGTTCTGGCTACCTGGAAAGCTGAGGCGGAAGGATTGCCGGAGCCCAGCAGGTCAACACTGGAGTGGCCGTGAGCATGCCACTGCACTCCAACCTGGGTGATGGAATGAGACTCCATCTCAATAATGATAATAATAGTGACAGTGACTCACATTAAAATTTGGGAACCAGAGGAAGAGGGGGACAGACTCAGTGGTGCTGAAGCTGACTCCTACTGGCTTGGGCAGACTGTGTCCATCTCTTCCCAAGTCTGCTTTCTGCGATGACACACTGGTGACTACATTTACACCACAGAAATTGGCAACCACTATACTGTTAAACATTTCCCAGCATACCACTGGCTAAGACATCAGAGCCTCCAGTCTTTCTCCATAAGAGAATGTGTTGGATAAACTTTGGTCCTGCTGAAGTCCTCTGATAAGCATTCTGTTGTGAGTTGAGGAAGAGGCCTAGTAGAAACTCAAAGTTCCCAAGTTGTCAGACTCACCACTTTTCCTTCATGAAGTGAAAATTAAAAGGCTTAAGGAAGTGAGCAAAGTCACTTAAAAACCAAACACTTCTTGTGGTGGTGAGATTTTTAAGGATTTTGGCCCAAGTTTTACTCTGGATAAGGTGAATCCAGGGGGAGAGGGGAAAGAGGAAAGGGGAGTGGGAGGGACCCACAGATTTGCTTTGCCAACTCTCTTATGTTTAATCAGGTCCAGCTGCCCTGTTGTTTTCTGACTCCAAGCCAACTCTCAGCCAGATATGGGGACCTGGTGGGGGACATTTCATGGCATGTGCTCTCCTGCTCCTCCTGGCCAGGTGGTATGCATTCACACCCACCTGCTTGTCTAAACACAACTAGACTGAGGTAGAGGCAACCCTATTTAATGTTTTTGTCAGGTAACACGAGAAATCCAGAGATTTACGCAATGAAAGTGCCATGACCCTGAGACATGCTCACACTCTAGAGACTTGTGTGTGATGTCTCGGGGTGGGAAAGTTGTAGTTCTGAAGGAGGAAAAAAATAATCTCTTGAAGCTTTACTCATCGATGCAAATTAAGCGATAAAAGCTTCCTTTAGAAAATGTGACAGAATAGACCAAGTTTTGGTTCACAAGAAAGGTACAAAGAAATCATTTTTTTACAGTCCAAAAGGCGCCCAAAATACTCTCAGGGATGATCCTACAGTCTAAACACCACTTGGAATCACATATATTGACCATCTCTGCTAGATTTCCTGGCACACTGATGATTATATGAAATTCTGATTTCTCTAATCAAGGCATTTCCATGACTGACCAACTAAGTAGGACTAATGCACATTTCATAAAGAATAAGGGACTTCACACATCAGGAAAAAGTTTCTTTAGCCAGAATATATGCGCCAATTTAAGATTTGGAGAATAAGATCATCACATTTATAGAAATCATGGCAATGTTCTCCTTTATTTTTATTTATTCATTTTTTTTTTAGTTGGGGTTTCACTCCGTCGCCCAGACTAGGGTGCAGTGGCATGCTCCCAGCCACCACGGCGTTGACCTGCTGGGTTCCAGCGATCCTTTCGCCTCAGCCTTCCAAGTAGCTGGGACTACAGGCTCCCGCTACCACGCCTGGCTAATTTTCGATTTCATTGTAGAGACAAGGTCTCACCAGGCTGCCCAGTCTGGTCTGGAACCTGCGGAATCAGGCAATCCACTCGCCTCGGCCTCCCAAAGTGCTGGGATGACAGGCTGAGCCACCGAGCCCGTCCTAATGTTCTCTTTTATAGTTAAACTATATGTCCAAAAATAGACTCTATCTCTAAAATGTGAATGTGTGCACATGGAAACTCCCAGCATCTTGATTTAAGTGTGAGGCTTATTTCTCAGGCCTCCCTCTCCCTTGAAGCAAACCCACCACCTCTCTGAAGCTGAAAATCTTGTAGTAACAAAGGCAAGCAACATAAATGTCATGAAGAAGGTTAGTCGATGCTTCTGGGGCTGTTGGCTGATCTGTGGAACCAAAGAAAGACAGGAAAAGAAAAGAAAAAGGGTAAAAAAGAAAAGCACTGTGGAGAATTAGAGTGTTTCAATACTTAGCTCACTGAAATTTCCCCCAAACTGCAGTCCCTCCTTAATAAGAGTCATTAACTGTAGGAACGGTTCTCTCAGAGAAGGGGATCTGAGAGCCAAAAGGGGCACCCAGGGCCTAGCTTGTTATGAGCCATGGAAATCACAACTCTGGGTGGCCCTGTCTCAACTGTGCAGGTGGGTGGCACCTGAACACACGGATGCCAAGGAATATCCCATGCCTGAAGTTGCTCCCCTGCGTCTAACTTTCCATAAGAAACTGCAGAATGTCTTCTTGCTTTCCTCCTCAGATGGACATGTTGTAGTACCATTAAAACCCAATATTCAGGAAGCAACCCTCATGGAACATTTGGGGTGATCATGTCTTAAATAACATTTCTAAACTTAGATATTTTAAAGATTTATCAGGAAAGGAGATAGAAAAATGATAAGGAAGAAAAGGTTGTCTATATGAGCAGTTTCTAAAGTATATTTTTATTTTATAGCCTCTCATTTCAAATAAGTATAATAAATGCTCTGAGATATCCTGCAGTTAAAACAAGCATTCTTAGATTTTTCTCCCTCCCTCCCTCTTTCTTTCTTCTTTCTCTCTCTCTCTCTCTCTCTTTCTTTCTTTCTTTCTGTCTTAGATGAGGTCTTCTTGTGTTGCCCAGGCTGCTCTTGAACTCTTGAACTCCAGTGATCCTCCCACCTCGATCGCCTAAAGCGCTGGGATCACAAATGTGAGCCACCATACCTGGCCGTTTTCTGAACCCATAAGCTGCAGAACTCTGTTTACATTTTATCTCTTAGTTCAGATGGCTATTACAAAGTATCCTGGACCAGGTGGCTTATAAACAACAGAATTTATTTCTCACCATTCTGGAGGATGGAAGTCCATGGCCAGGGTGCCAGCGTGTCCGGTTCTGGGGCGGACTCTCTTCCATGCCGCAGACTGTTCACTCACGTGGAAGAAAGGGGGCTTCCTGGGGAGCTGTAGGCACGGATCCCACTCATGAGGGCTACACCCTCGTGACCTTCAACTTCCAGAGGTCCCAACTCCAAAGCATTACACCAGGGATTAGATTTCTACCTGTAAATTTCGGAGGAGACACAGACATTCGGTCCATAGCAATCCCTCAACATCATAGGAAACTGCTGTTCAATAACCTACTTGTTGGAATGTCAGTCAACTATGAAATTTTTTTGGAAAAAAGGAAAAATCTCTGAAAGAGGCTCCTTCCTTTGGAGTGCATACTCATTTTGTACTCAAGAAAACTTCACCAGACCAACCCGCTTATTAAGTAATTGACTGCATAAGGCCCAAGGCATGGAGTCAAACCGTTGGGTTTGTTCTCTCTTCTGCTCGGGAGAGAAGAAAGAAGGGCCTCCATTTCTGGCACAAAGTGGTTAGTAGCCCAGGGATGCGTCGCTGCTCGGACTCCAAATCCCACATGACAGACGCCACTTCAAGGTGTTGATTTCCTTCCCGGGGTGAGTGTTGATCTCTGCCACATCTGCTCCATCTTTAATGCATATTTGGCTACCAGATGATCCTTCATACCTGTTTTCCCTGCCAAACTATTTCTTAACAAACTAAGTTCTCAGAACCACTTCACCCCAAATCCTTTGCAGCGATATTCAGGACTTGGGGGTGCCACAGCTCTCAACAATACAAGAAGAGCTGCGAATGTAGTCATAATTGGATATTTTTCAAGAGCAGGTGGGTCAGAAGCCTGACTCTGCAGGAAGTGGATGATGTGACTTTCAGGCTTTCCTTGCTGGGGCTTCTGGAGCCAATGCTTCTACCAGAAACCAGATCCCTTCCCCCTCATTGTGTCTGAGATTTTCCTGAGACCCCCGTATTTGCGTTCCTCCATGGTGGCTTCTATGTCCACCCAGAAGACGCCAAGGAAAAGGAGCCTGAGAGGGGAGAAGTAGGTTTGTCTCAGCTGGGGGAGGTAGCTGGGAGAAGACAGAATAATACCAAGAGGTGAGCACTGCAGGGAACTTGCATCCCTTGGGGCTGGCTCAGAGGGCTATGGCAGTTACTCAGAAAGAAGCTTCCTGGTGGCATCGGGGCCTCGGCGAGAGGAACAGACATCACTGTACAGGACACAAAGGCCTCAGATCGGCTAAAGAGATGAACCCTAGAGGAATTTCCCTCTCTGAGGCATGCTTCTTTTTTTTTTTTTTTTTGAGTTGGAGGCTCACTCTGTCACCCAGGCTGGAGTGCAGTGGCATGATCGCGGCTCACTGCAGCCTCGATCTCCTGGGCTCAGGCAATCCTTCCACCTCAGCCTCCT
>CAUYQG010133813.1:0-22906 GCA_963574415.1 Tarsius wallacei | reverse complement strand
GTTATTTTTTGAGTTATTGATAATTGCCATTCTGACTGGAGTTAGGTGGTATTTCAGTGTGGTTTTGATTTGCATCTCCCTGATGATTAGTGAGGTTGAACACTTCTTCATGTGTCTGTTGGCTGCTCGGATGTCTTCCTTTGAGAAGTGTCTGTTCATTATAGATTTTTTTTAAGAGAGCCCTATAAAAAGGAGGTAGAAACACAGAAGTTGTTTAGCAAATTTATGTCTGTGGACTGTCTGTCATCTCCTACTATTGCATCCATGAGGCATCTCTCCCACACAACTCCAAGATAAGAGAGCAAGTGCAGTCATACAAAAGGTACAGTCATCTGCTAGCCTGGTTTGTTTTAATCTAGTCAGCTGGGCATATCAGAATTTGTATTTTTTTTTCAGTTTTCATGAGCGTGTGTGTGTGTTTGATCTATTGATGCTTTGATGGATTACACACAGAGCATTTCTCACCAGGAATTTATCCAACAAGTAAGGGCACTTTGGTTATTAAATTGAGGTCTCATGTTAGAGGCCATTAAGCAAATTATTTAGTGCATTCTACTTTAGAAGGCAAGGGCACAAGTACAGTATTTTATAACTGGCTAATTTCATGCTGCAATTAAATTCTTGACACACACTTGGAATGGAAAACTTAATGCGAAGGGGAAAATTAAAGAGGGCTTTTTATTGTAGAGTTTCTGTTTGAAAACGGACTTTTCTAGGAGATCTATTGAATACAGTTGTTGGTTTTTTTCTTTCTTTTTTTTCTTTTGCCCTATTGTAAGATGGAAACCACCTGTTTTGTAGAGAATAATCAAAGAGAAAAAAATGTTTGCATTTTTAGATTTTATACAACCAGCAGGGAGTTTATCATAATAGATTTTAGTAGACACTTTAACGAGGAATATTTCAAGGGAAAACCTTTGTTAAAAATAATAAAACTGTACTAATTTGATATACATGTTATATAAATATATAATTTTCGGTTTGATGACTGGATTGTGGGAAAGTAGAATTAGTGAGTGTGTGAGAGAGATAGAGAGAAGGAATGAGAACATTGACATGTAAGCTTAAGTTTAAGTTCATTACAGTGGGAAACATTAAGATAAAGAAAAAATAAAAAGAGAGTTTGTCAGGAATAAATTCTTCGTAATTTAAATCAAACAAACAGTTATAACATCCCCTGGAAAATTAGTTGCATGTTATATTTATCTTTCTTCTTGTTTTCTTTTTATTTTTTAAACCTACTTATTTAATATTTTCATCTCAATCTGTGGCAATGTGATCTACAAAGTCAGACACCCTTCCAGGCCACATTTTGCCTTCTTTCTGGTGGTGTAATTATGGACTTTCTGGTTGTGCGGTTATGTGATTATAGACAGAGTTCATTACTCAGATTCTCTGAGCTGCAATTTTCGCCATAATAAGGTGGTGATGATAACAATAGTACCAGCAGTTTAGGATGTTAGAAGAAATGTATGACAGAAGGCATATAGAAGTCTTAAAACAGAACTCATAGTAAGTGCTAAGAGTGCTAACTCTTTTCCACTAATAAATCTACACCACTACAGTAGGATCTTTTCTTTGCTCATCCTTCAGACGTAGAATAATGGACATGCAACAAGCATATCTGAATGACTTCTTGAAAGATTGATTAATATAATGAGACCTTATTCATGAAAGAATAGAAAGCCAGTAATTCAGTGTAATTTGAGGAAATGCTTACTCAACTCCTGCCCTTAGAAAAGACCTTCCTTGATATAACTAATGTCTTAAATCCCCATATTGTGAAATGTTTCTTTAGCTTTGCATATTGGTTCATTCTTTATAAGACGAATGAAGAGACAACATATTGGTATCATTTTATTAGTATTGGTCACTTTTTCTTACTGTAAATAATTTTATTAAATCCGTTTCTTATAACAGGTTATATAATACCACTGTTTTGAGGGGATACATAAGCAGTAAAAAGATTGTGAAATAAAAGGAGTAGCCGTGAGGTGGAACAAATTCCTTATTTTATGTTTTTCTCAGATTTGAATTAATACGTAATGTTAGCCAAGCAGGGAAAGTGGATTCCTATGATTATGTAGCAAGTTTTTGTACATTAAAAAAAAATAAGACTAGTTTCCTGGTGTAACTAATGTAAATAATCCCATTTCGTTTTGATTTTTGTTGGACATAGAAATCAGTTGAGTAATCAAATCTAGAATTTTTGAAAAAGAAAAATAGGAAGTTTAAAAACTTCCTAAAGACCTCTGGACAGAAAATCTGCCTGTCATTCTAAGAGTGTCTCCATACAACTCCAAAATAGATGGATGAACGCTAGGTAATATTCAGATTGGCTAAATATTCAATGTGTCCGAAATAGTCACCATCTAGAATTTAATACCTCAAAAATCATCCACAAAATGGACACATTTTTATGTGATATTAAGTAACATACAAATAATAGCACTTCATCAAACTATAATTTTAGTCAAATTTATCCTTGAAGTATCTCAGTTTCTTCATCTATGAAAATCATAATCATAGTACTCACTTTGCCAGACTGTAGTGAGGACTAAATGAAGTTTCAGTATTGGTAGAGGGGCCACTATTCTCCAGCCACAGAGGACATGTGGTCCCCTGCTAAGTTCAGCTTCTGCTCATGCCCGTGTCCTTTATACCACTCACTGTCTGTGTCCTGGACGAGGTCCCTGTGGCTCTTTCAGGACTCAGTTCAAGTAATATCTCACTGAAACCTTCTCTGATATTTACAGGCATTATTGCTCATTATCTTTTATATATTCTCTTTGCATTCTCTATGCAATCTACAGAATTCTATTCTAAGTTTAATGCACCTTCTATAATGATTTCCTTTCCATATGTAAAATTAAAACTGAGTCAAATAATGGCCAGACTCTGGCACAAAATCCCATTAAAGCTGATGAGAGTCTAATGACCTGGAATATTTGTAAAGTGATTCAGATCTTTGCTGGAGTTTCTCAAATAATAGCCAAAGGAGCATTTCATTCAGAAAACCCAGCTCAATGAGTTTCCTTCCCACCTATAAACCCCTAGTAGTCCCCGCACCAGCCTACTCAAGATTTCCTCTCTCTACTTTCCTCTCTGGTTAAGCTCGTTATGGTGTAGATCAGGGTAATGTTTCTAAATTTAGGGCATCTGAGGTTTATTATTTTTCTCCTTCAGTCTTTATGAAATACCTGAACTTTGCACAAAAGGTCAGGTCCCTGAATTTACCTAGCAAGAGAGTATTCTTCCATAAGAAGTGAAGAATAAGTAATGCTTATTATCATTTAAAATCTTCCTTTGTGTTCCACCCATAGTTGATTGTTCTTCTTTCTTCTCTGCTGGACTGTGAATCTCTTTTCAATGTAAGAATCAAGGGGAAACCTGGAAAGATGACTTGAAACTTGAGTTGTGAACATCATGTGGAGATGCTGCTCTAAGAATCTCTTCCCTCCCGCACCTTGGGAGGCTGAGATGAATGGATTGCCTGATCCCATGGGTTCGAGACCCGCCTGGGCAACTTGGTGAGACCTTATCTCTACAATAAATCAAAAAATTAGCCGGGTGTGGTAGGGCGCGCCTGTAGTTCCAGCTACTTGGAAGGCTGAGGCGGAAGGACCGTCGGAGCCCAGCGGGTCGTGGCTGCGGTGGCCGGGAGCGGCCACTGCACTCCAGTCTGGGTGACAGAGTGAGACTCCAACTCAAAAAAAAAAAAAAAAAGAACCTCTTCCCTCTATCTGTATTTTTTCTACTCAGGTGCCGTCTAGTCCAAAGGTCAGCAAACATTTTCAAAGAGTGATTATTTTAGGCTTTGTGCACCATAAGGTCTCTGTTGCAGAGACTCAGCTCTGCGATGTAGTGTGAATCACACTCAGGAGTACCTAAATGAATGAACATGGTGATGTTTCAATAAAACTTTATTTACAAAAATAGGTGGCAGACCAGATTTGGCCTACAAGCCATGACTTTCAAACATCTGCTTGTCTATTCACTATCCACTAGTTCTGTTGACCCAGGCTGACCTAGTCGTCATCACCCATCTCAATTCTTTGGATTGTATTCTGCCTTCTCCAAACATGTGATTATTGGGAAAGCATCAGAAGACCAGGCTTTAAAACTATCCTCACTGTTGTGTTCTCTAGTTGGATTCTTGATCCACATGCACAATAAAACCCCCAAGGCAACTAATTTTAAAGAATTTGTATAATGTAAGAGAGAAAAATGTAAATCATCATAAAGAGACCACAAAAGCAGCTAACATTGGCTTAGTGCTTACCATATATAACATACTATACTTTATTTACTTGTTATGTTTATTTAATCCAGATGATGCATCCATGAGGTAGATTCTTTCATTTGTTCTATTTCAAACTGAATCTTAGAAACTTGAAGACATTTTCCAAGATCACATCGTGAGCGACAGAGTTAGGGTAGAGCTCAGGTGTATCTGACTCCAAAGAATAGTTATGAAGGAGAAAGGTGAGTGAAAAATAATGCAGTACTTTGGGGGTGGGACTTATGGACAAGTAATAGCCTGCCCCTCAGTTTCTTCTAGGTGAACCAAATCTGGCAGATCATAAGGGCAACCACAGCAGGATTTCAAATTCATAGTCCAAATGCTAAGCTTGTATTTCACATAGTGACACTGTGGAGTGCCAAGATGACCTTTTGAACACTTGAAAGGTTCCAAAACCATGAGCTGGTTCTCACGACAGCGTTTAGGTCAAATCCATAATATCTTTAGACTTTCACAGAGTTCAGCATACCTGGAGTTCCTTACAATGTCTGTGATATTTTGTATGTCCATATTTTAAAGAACAAAGAAAAATAATTTTCTTTTAAAATCAATAATAATCACATAGCTAAAAATTTCCACTTACCATATAAACCTCAACATAGCAAAAGTGGAAACGATGAAACTAAGGTTAATATATTTTGAATTATATGCTGATAATTCATTGACTATTTTAAGATAAACTACTTATTTGGGGAAAAATAATAAATGGATGTAGCACATTTTTTAATAGAATCTAGGATAAGCCCATGCCTAAAAGCTGAATATTTAGCCAAAGCTCCATAAAGCTTCCTCTTGAAGTGATTTTCTTTTAGTATTAATTTGAATTCTGGTGCATCTATGATAGAACAGCATAGCAGAAAAAAAAAATCAGTTGCACACTATGTACTTACCATGGCAACCCAGCATCACATGGTACTCATGCTAGTCTGGAGCCAAAGAGCTTCACGGGCTCTTAAGCAGACACACATGCAGTCTCCTGGTCATGTGACTTTGCCTACAGTCAGCATCCTTTGCCAGGAAAATGTGTCAGCGTAAACCGATAAACTCTGCGTTATTCTGATTCCTGCAATTCTCTGCTTCCTTTAGATCTGTTCACTCATCTTTTCTCTTTTTCTCTACCTCCTTTTTTGTCTCTCTCCCTTTAGATACAGAATGCTATAATTAAAGGTTTCTTTGCCATCTTAGATTTTCTCAAAATAATCCTTTCTATTGAACTCATCATGACTGGAAAAAAATGTTTTGCAATGTTCAGGACCTTATTAATTTCTTCATCAACATCTTATAACATGAATAACATGAAGCCTTTCTAAAACTGAGAAAAATCAGAAATGTTCATAGCATAAATGATTGAAATGTGCCCGTTAGATTCCCTTTTTCAATTTATTAAGGGGTTATTATTTTTTAGCTATTATTTTTATAGCATTAAAGTTATTCATTAAGTGAAAAGTAATATATTCACTTATAATCACTTTGCTAGTTGCTCCCTCAAGGAGCTTTTGTTATGGGGGATAATAGCACTAACATCTATTACAGCCTGACATCGTGCCTGCCACTGTGCAAAGTGCATTGCTTGTATTAACTTATACAACAGCACACTGTGAATTAGTTACTATTACCATCTCCCACTCTACAGATAAAGAAACTGAGGCCCGAGATCTCAGTTAGTAATCAATACCTCAGGAATTTGAACCCAAAATCTGGTCCCCTAACCACAAAGCTAATTCTTTGATTAAAACCAAAAACAAACAAAAAATACAATTACAAATAAAAAAATAAAAGAAAGCAAAAACAGGATTTAAATGCTATAATGAACTAAGTGAAGTAATGTGTCTGTTAATTAGCTAGATTTAACCATTACACAATGTAAACTTCAAAACATTATGTTGTATGCAATAAATACATATAATTTTATCTGCCAATTTAAAAAATTTAAAAGATTAAATTCTCGGGGAATTAAAATTTAAATTCAGAGAGAATAAGGAAAGATGTAAAATTCTGACTGCCAAAAGAAGGACTGTTCCTGTATTCTTCAAACTATTATGATATTTAGATGTATTTGACTCACATTAAACATGTTCAAACAGTTCTAAAAATGAAGTGAAATGAAATAAAATAAAATATATGATGCACATCAATTCTATTTTTTGCAAATAGTGATGAAATCATAATAGCTCTGTATTTTTAAATGCCAGACTAGGCCATTGTGGCTGTTGCCAGACCATCACTGCCATTGCCTTGCTAAGCTGTGGTGTGGCCATGTGCTCTTTGAGCTAAGGCCAGGTCATGTTCTCTTAAGCTTTGGCCCCCTCCCCTACCTTGGGGAGGTGATTCTCCTCCTTCTCTCTCTCTGTCTCCTCTCTAATACTTTCTAAACAAACTATATTTTCTTTTCTTTTTTTACGAGTTGGAGTCTCACTCTGTCTCCCAGACTGGAGTGCAGTGGCATGCTCCTGGTCACCGCAACCTCAACCTTCTGGGCTCCGGTGATCTTTCTGCCTCAACCTTCCAAGTAGCTGGAACTACAGGTGCACACTACCACGTCCAGCTAATTTTTTGATTTATTGTAGAAATGAGGTCTCACCAAGTTGCCCAGGCAGGTCTCGAACCCGCAGGCTCAGGCACTCCACTCACCTCAGCCTCCCAAAGTGCGGGATTACAGGCTGAGCCATGGAGCCCGGCTACAAACTATATTTTCTGATCCCCCCCGCCAAAAAAAAGCCAGACTAGCATTATATCCACTTGGATCAAACATATCAGAGTTACATGATCATTATATGCTTCTGCTATACAGAAATCATACTTCATCAAAAAACAGTAGACTCTTGGCATTCTTTCAGACTTTCTATTTACATACTGTTTAAATAACAAAATTCAATGTTTTAGTTCCTTGCTGGGGCTCTGCTTCTCTGGTATAAGCTTTAAAAACATAAAGGCAGCAGATTTTACAAACAGGCAACTCCCAAGATCCTTTGTAGGGTAATTAATGATTCTTGTGATTTGTGGCAAAGCTTTGAACTTCAAGGGAGTCCATTTTCAATTTCCAATGTCAGTCAATCAGACTCTGATGCTATTTCCTAGGTAATCACATTTATGTGCAAATGTTTTTAGTTAACAGCCATTGAATAAGTGCCTGCCTCTAATTTCTCTCTCTCTTTCTCTGAAATGAGCTTGTTTGCTTGCAACCATCTTGGAAATGATCCAAAACAAAATGTCATTAGCATGTTCTGGGAACTCATTAGCAAAATACATTTAATGCATTAAGAAGTCCACAAGGTTGCAACTACTGTGAAAATAGAAATGTTGAGGAATCAAACATAAAAAGTGTTGACCAAAAGTTCCTATCAATAAGCAAAGTCATCAGATTTACATTAAATGTGAGAAAATAGTAACCAATATTATACATATATATGTAATATCATATTATATATTATGGATGTATATATACTGCAAGTGTGTGTGTGGCCATACACTTTGTAATGATGATAGGTGTTAAAGCTCTTGACTATGGTGGCTGATCAGTGATCTCACTTCTACATTTGTATTGTTATACATATATGTTCAGATTTATTTGATAGAAAAAGTAACTCAAATAAAATCATCTTTTCAAAAATCATTGTATGTAAATCAAATACACACTCACACACACACACACACACACACACACACATATATATATAATCTCCCCCACCAGATCATCTTAAGAACTGGAGCCATAGCTAATTCTGCTCTATACTTTTCAACATATCATCTAGGGTACCATTCAACTGTTGTGATAAAGGACAAATAGCCTTCACTTAGGAAGGTAAAGACCCTTGCCTTCCTTCTTCTCTCAGTGACAGCCTAGGTACGCTCAGTCCAAGGCAGATACGGCATCTCCACCATGTTATAGATGCAGGCTCCTTTGTGCTTTTCTTACCTATGTTCTCCATGCAAATTCCTTCTTGTGGTCTAAGAAGTCTGCTCCATCTTCTCCTGCCATATCTGCATCTTAGCCATCAGAAAGGGGACCATAGCCATTTTTTAATGGTAGACAATATATGAAGAGTGCACAGGGCATATAAGTTTCTTAAAGCCTAAAACAACATTTTACAGTAGAAAAAAATGATTTCAAAATATTAAAAATCTATCAAATATAATTTAATGAGTATCTAATAATATCTGTGTGAGGAGTAATGTTACCAACGCCATTAATTGTGTAAGCCTGTACTCATTTAAAAAGTCATTTTTAATAACAATATTTATGTTGAATTTTTTCTGTTAGTCAAAATCCTAGAATATGCACATTTGCTGAAAAATTACAGTGAATCATAAGTTAAATAGGAAACATAATAAATACTTTCAAAGGACAAATTTAAAAATATTTTTTAAATTTACAAAAAAATATTAAATGAGGTATGGGTATACATTTTAGTTTGTATAATTATAATAGGAAAGTTCCAAAACCAAGTGATTGAATAGCCTGTGAATGTTTTTAGATGATTCTGAGTGAATGATTTAAAAATTGTTACAGTCCAGCAGTTGAAGTGATATTTTCATTAAGCTGTATTTTTCAAGTATCAATATTTAGAGAATGTAGAACTGACTGAATAGAATGAGTGAGAATAGAGTATATCTCTACAATTATCAAACCACTGGCCAATATATTTTAACATTTTAGTCCACTTTCATCACAACTGCCTGTAAGTTTTTCCTATTCCATGATAAGGGAGGGTTTGTGTGAATATTGAAGAGAAGTGCTCTTAGTGTTCCCTTCAGAAGAGTTAGGAAGGTTAACCTGCCAAGGTCTTCTGTGATGTAAATAATGCGGCATTGAGACAACTAAGTACTCAGGATGCTGCCATGGGTGGGCTGGAAGTTTCCTGATTGGCCTCAGAAACAGCTGCCTCTCTGCCCTCTGCTGCAGCAGCATCCTAGGGAGCTTGAAAACTCCTTGGAAATTTATCTCAGCCCACAGTCACAGTAGCATCAGCTTTTCCACACATAAGTTGAGAAAATAAATGGATTTTTTACATAGAATTCTAGTACAAATAGGAGCAAGAAGTAGCTGTTCTTAGAGTTCAGAAATGTGTCGCTTATGCAATTAAAAACATATAAAGTTGAAAAAAATAGCAATTTGGATCTCCATCATGGAGAAGCAATTCCTTTATTTTAAACATGTTCATGTATTCAACCGATATTAATTGCACTCTCTGTTCCTGCATTACTAGTGGGCACTGGAATGCATAACATGAACTTGGAGGTGCTGCATTACACCAGCTGGTACATTCTGATAATGCATTTTCTCTGTGAACTTTCTCCTCTAAAGACTGTATACTATGTTATATCATAACACAAAAATAAGTGGACAGTGCTTTCGTTGGAGATGGTGCAAGTCTATATATTATAATTAAACCTATTTGATATGATTCTTTAAATAAATCACAGCACTATTTTACACTTATGTATATGTACACACACACACACACACACAAACACACACAATTGATAAAGCTACATTTACAAAGCAAATAGAGTCCCTTAGATATAATCAGACATGTCTATCTGAGCCCAGACATCAATGCTGAATTGATCCTTCATTGGGGAGAACATCATTATTCTTTTTTTTTTTGAGTTGGAGTCTCACTCTGTCGCCCAGACTGGAGTGCAGTGGCCGCTCCCGGCCACCACAGCCTCGACCTGCTGGGCTCAGGCGATCCTTCCGCCTCAGCCATCCAAGTAGCTGGAACTACAGGCACGCACTACCATGCCTGGCTAATTTTTTATTTATTGTAGAGATGAGGTCTCGCCAAGTTGCCCAGGCGGATCTCGAACCCTCAGGCTCAGGCAATCCACTCACCTCCCCAAGCGAGGGATTACAGGCTGAACCACCGAGCCTGGCACATCATTATTCTTGAAAGCTATTGTGCAACACACTGAGTGCACTCTCTGAGACAAGCTGTACAGTGTCCTGGGATACAAAATGTTTATTTTTTCTCATGATAGCATTCCTCTTGCATCTTGACCCATAGTTTGTGACTTCTTTATTAGCCTTTGTGTATCTGATCTTGTTCTGTTTTGCTTTTATTTTTGTGTGTGTCATTTCTTCTCTAAATTTTTATCCCAGAAACTTGCCATTTACCCTCAAAGATCTTGAATAATCAAATAAGCATTTAAAGCAAACTAAGCAAAGGCATAACTAAATAAAGGCATCATTTTATTTTAGCCAATGCACAAGGTGGTAAAGGATCACATAGAAAGAGAAAGTGACCCATGTAAAGACATTAAAAAACATAAATCAACTGAATTCATTTGTGCTCCTGTTATAAATACAAATATAGATGAGTTGAAATGGAGACCCCCGAGAGTAAAGTGATGTTTCACACGTCAGTTAAAGTCTTCAAAAGAAGTAGTCAAAGTGAAGGTTAAGTGGGCTTAATTTTTTAATTTGACTTGACTGGTCCAGTACTCAAATTTCAAATCTCCTTATGCCTGTAGCTACAGCCTTCTTCTTAATTTAGTTTTCTTTTATTAGAATAAATTGCATATCATTGCTAATTATTAAAAAGCTTATGAATTTTCTACACATTGGCATTCTTTTTTCTAATTAATTTTCCTGTAAAATATCCACTTCAATAACCTGAAGTAATAAATTTATATTATAGCAGTTACTCTTATTGCCCTTACACAATACATGCACACACACACACTCATATATTTATTTACACAAATATATTTATTATAAGACTATATAAGATAGTGGTAAAAAACTTAGAATCTAGAAACAGACAAATCTGGATCTAATTTTTGTGCTGCTTCTCTCACTTTTTCTGAGCATTATTTTGCTCATTTGTAAAAAAGAGATACTGTCTCCTTCAGGGGGTGGTTGCAAGAGTTAAATGAAAAGATGCATGTACTGTGCCAGATATTAAGAACTACTAAATGAAAGATATAACTAACTACTGATGGCCTATCAGGTGTCAGGAACTGTGACTTACAATTGTGTTATGGACTCCATACTGACTTCCTGTCTCTAACTCCTACACCCCAAAGTTAATCAATTTAGCATGTGGCAGCCAAATTAATTGGTCCACTCATGTCTCTTCCCTGACTTTTCCGTGCTTTTCTTTTTCTTATAAAATAAAGGACCAAATGATCTTTAGTCCAACATCCAAAATGTATTAGTTTCCTTGGGCTGCCATACAAGTACCACAAACCAGTTGGCTTAACCAATGGAAATTTATTGTCTCACAGTTCCGGAGGCTAGAAGTGCGAGATCAGGGTAGTAGCATTGTTGATTTTTTTACCCCAAGAACTGTGAGGAAGAATCTCCCTTGTTTCTGGTACTTTGCTGGCAATCTTTGTCATTTATTGGTTTGTAGAAACTGCACTCTGACTGCTGACTTTCTCTCTTAGTGTGTGTCTCTGTCCAAATTTTCTGTTTTTTAAGAACATTTCTCATATAGGATTAGGGACTCATCCTTCTAGTATGACTTCATTTTACTTAACTGTATTTACAATGACCCTATTTCATATAATGTCACATTCTGAGGTATTAGGAGTTAGGACTTCAACATATTAATTTTAGGGAGGATACAACTTAACTCATAATGTAAAACATATAGCAATCGGGTCCCAAATCTGACTCTCTAGCCCAACTCTGATTGTTTTCCTCCATAGGGACAAAAAATGTTTTGTTTTTTTTTAATGTCTCCTGGCTTTTACATACATCATATCTTCTTGCCTCACCATTTTATAAATATACAGAATGTCAGAGTGCTCTTTTTCATTTTTCTAGCTCTCAGCAGATTCTGCTTCAGGTCTATTCTTTGTCCCCCTCTCTGTTACCACTGCCTTTCCCCCACTTCTATCCCTGCATAGAAGCATAGAAGACTCCAGAGTCTAATTTTCACAGTTGGGGTTTGGCAATAGGGCTGAGAAACCTGACCACACACATACGAGGGCAACATTCAGCTTTAGTAGACACAGAAGCTGCCCCAATGTATTGTTAAAATGAAATGGGCTATACAAAGAAAAAGGTGAGCTGAGCTATGAAATGGAGAATACAATTCAGCAATCTGTATTGCACCAAAGAAATATAAACCAGAATAATCTTGTTATTTGGTGTCTAGCTTCTAAAATCCAGCAGCTGTAACTTCTGAAAAGGTGTGTGCTGGGCTGCTGCATGAGCACTTCACATGTCCTTCTCCAAAACCACTCAGAAAGGCTTCATGGCAGCATTGAAACTGCTGAAGTTTATGGAGGACTCAATATATGACTGGTGTAAAGGATACTTTCCACTCCTGTGTTCTAATAATGGAAAGAGAAAGGTTGGTAGTATTACTGTATCCTGGGAGAGGTTTGTGTCAGCATGAGCTACAAGGTAGCCAAACTGTCCCTGTTTACAAGTAAAAACAATCACATCTGCCTCTAATAACTGGGGATAGCTGAGTGACCCTTTGCTTTCAGATCACATGGCTTATAGATCACAAATGTTATATTTTTCTCTTCCTCTTAATAAACAGAATAAAAATCACACTGCAATATTTTGAACTCCTTTCAGAAAAGAAGGCCACTTATCCATCACGCTAAATAAAGTCAAATCAATATATCTACAAGTATAAGTGGGGTCTTTTTTCACTTGCCTCAAACACTGGGCTATGTTTTTCATGCAAACATCTACATTAATCACCCTTGTAGATGAGGCAGCTTGGGTTTAGAGAGGCTAAGTTAGGTAACCAACACTAAGTAGCTGATAAGTTTCAGAAATCATATAAAACCCAGCCCTGTCTGACTCCAAACTCCATGAGTCTATTTTACAAGCAATTTATGAATTAAGACATCAATTTAAATAGCCACAGACTAAAATTTCAGCAATCACTCTGGCGAATAATGATCTCTGTCTCTCTCATTCATACGTTCTTTTTCTATCTCTCACATTCACTCTTTTACTTTCTCTGAACCAATATAGCAGACACATATGGTTAAAATACAACAGTTTACAGCCTGATTGTTTTCTTGTTATAAGTTGAGATCTTGAGTATGTTCCTAATAGCAAGTTCCTTATCTTATTTTAGTTTTTGTCTCCTGGATCCTTTACTATGTCCAGCCCAGTACTAAGTACTAGTAGATGTATAAAAATGTCTACTGGTTGGTTCTCAATGTTTAACTTTATTGTATATAGATGAGTTTTATTTGGAAAACCATCCTATCGAGTAATGCCATGGACAAGCTTGGGCACATTTGCAATGCTACTGCAGTGGTGTGAAGAGACTGCCACGGAACAAAAGAGTCTGGCAAGTGCCTTAGCTTTATCAAAGATAGACACATCCTCTGATTCATCACAGTGCATTGCCTCTGCTATGGCATTATAGTGACAGGCTCATCCACTGAGCTCTTAACTGGAAATTCAAAAGCCCTATTTGGCAAGTATTGTGAAATCATTGGCAAATGCCTGCTGCTTTTAAATAGGATTTTGCATTGATTTAATTTCTAGAGATAAAAATACCAAGATGTTTCAGTAGATAATATCTTGCATAATATCTTTCTGAACTTCCAAATGCAAGAATGAAGAGTTAAAGGTGGCAGGTATCTTTAAGATAGCATCACCGGAAGTTCAAAGATAAAACAGAAAGGCAATCTAAAGGATTTGTTCGTTTATCTACTCATTCATTCAACACACATTTAGTTAATACAACCCAATTTTTTTGTTCACTAAGAATTGTAATAGGGGATGTTTATGCTTTGGAATCACATAAGTTTTGTACCCAAACCAGAATCAGATTATTGAATAAGTTTTCCTGGGGATATTAATATGTAAAGACATACATGATGAGTAGAAGAGTATTCTAGGTCAAAGGGAGAAACACATTCAAAGGTCTCCAAGTAAAATGTGTTTAAGAAATTTGGCCTGACGCAGTGACTCAAGCCTGTAATCCCAGCACTTTAGGAGGATGAGGTGATGGGATTGCCTGAGCCCATGGGTTCGAGAACGGCCTTGGCAACTTGGCGAGACCTCATGTCTAGAATAAGTCAAAAAATTAACCAGGTGTGGTAGCACACACTTGTTGTTCTGGCTACTTGAAAGGCTGAGGCGGAAGGATAGGCTGAGCCCAGTAGGTCAACGCTGGGGTGGCCGTGAACATGCCATTGCACTCCAGCCTAGGCAATGGAGTAAGACTCCAGCTCAAAAAAAAAAAAGAAAGTCTAAGAAATTAAGTGAAACGGAAAAAGAATGCCCTGGGTAAGTGAGGTAAGCTGAAAAGGAAACTAGGAGTCAGATGATGTGTGCATCTCTGTGTGAATCTAAATGAGTTAGTGTGGAGGGTGTGGAGGTAGCAGTTGAAGGTTTGAAATTGTGGAGAACGTTTGGCATTGTTGATCTCCAGAATGAGAGAGGGACTTAAGTGAAGAAGCAAAGGATCACTGGCATCATTGAGACTGAGCTCTGGTTGGAGGTCATAAATACATCATGTCAACAAATTGCCCCGTTAGTATTGGGTTTCCTGCTAGTGTCCAAGATGTTGGTTTAGGCTCTGATGAAATGTATAGTGATTGGTTTTTGGTAGGTGAATTTAAAGGATGTACTTAGGGAAGAAAAGTTAAAATATAGACAAGAGTATAACTGAAAAGACAGATCATGAAATTGAAGCCAAATAAAAAAGATAATTAAGTCAGTGATGGCCTCAAAATTAGGGAGAAAGTAGAAAGGCTAAAATTTGAAGTTTCATTGAGGTCAATGGACAAGGTAGTAGAACACTAGTAAAAGAAAGGTATAGAGAGAATTGAAAGACTGGAAAGCCATGATCACAGAAAAGGGTGTCTAAATTGAGTATTTCAGTGGTCAGAGCCACTACAGACCTGTAGCTATGGGAATGGGTCACTGAAGTTAAATAGCAACAAATGTTGAAAATAAGGACACCAGCCGGGCTCGGTGGCTCAGCCTGTAATCCTGCACCTTTGGGGTGCAGGTGAGTGGATAGCCTGAGCCTACGGGTTCAAGACCCACCTGGGCAACTCGGCGAGACCTCATCTCTACAATAAATCAAAAAATCAGCCGGGCGTGGTAGTGCATGCCTGTAATTCCGGCTACTCAAAAGGCTGAGGCAAAAGGATCGCCAGAGCCCAGCAGGTCGAGGCTGTGGTGGCTGGGAGCGGCCACTGCACTCCAGTCTGGGCGACAGAGTGAGACTCCAACTCAAAAAAAAAAAAAAAAAGAAAATAAGGACACCAAACCAGGTGAAGTGAGGATCCGTGGGAGGCCCAAACTTCACCTGTGAGATGACGATTTATGTACCTAATCCTGAATTGTACCCTACATCTTAAAAATATAATAAAATAAAATATGACTGAAATTTTAAAAAAAGAAAATGAGAACACCAAGGAGATGACAAACAAAGATGTTGTATGAGTCAGTTTCCATTGGACATTGAAGATACTCAGAATACTAGCAAGATATAGAGTGCAGGGGGATCACTGTGACCCATAGGGCCCATCTTCAATTAACAGGGAAGACTGAAATTAAGGAAAGCTAAGCAAATGCCATGAGCTCAAGGGATCAGCCATTTTCTACATGAGGCTGTCGCATGAAATGCCTGGAAGTGGCACTGTGCAAGCAGAAAATACTGAATCCTTCTTCAGATCGTGAGGTCCACTAGCAAAATAAATGAAGAAGTAATAGTTTCTTGTTTATGAAAGAATGGCACAGAGAAAGTATTAGATGATAATTTCAGGCAATGTTGAAAATATCGTTTTGACTAAATAATACAGGGTAAAGCTTGTAAACTCTGGAATATGATGGTTTGGGTTCAAATCTCAGCTAAAAGAATAACAAAACAAAACAAACTTCAAGAAGGCTGCGCTTCATCATAAAGAGTTGTGGTTTTTTTAGGCTAAGGAGTAATAGTAAACACTCCATAAAGCCTTCTGAATGTACAAGTGATTTTGTAAATGTAAAATATTGGTGACAGCAGTGGTCCCCAATCTTTTCTGGCATCAGGGACTGTTTTAATGGTAGACAATTTTTCCACAGACCAGGGTGGGGAGGGTGGAGGAGATGGTTTTGCGACGATTCAAGTGCATAACATTTGTTGTGCTCTTTATTTCTATTATTATTACATTGTAATATATAATGAAATAATTATACAACTCACCATAAAATAAGAGGCATGGATGGAAGTGGTAAATAAAATAATGAGCAGGCCACACACAGACTAAAATAAGTGTCAGATTCTGACTTAAAGTCTGCCACCAGATGCAGTTTTGCAATTGAAATACATCAACTCACTTGTCATTCACTGATAGGGTTTTGATACAATTCTGCAAGCAATTGTTTTATTATGGTCTCTATGTAGTCAAACCTCACAGGTAACATTAACCTGTATTTGCAGCTGCTCCCCAGCAATAGCATCACTGCCTTAGCTCCACCTCAGGTCATTAGGCGTTAGATTTTCATAAGGAGCATGCAACCTAGATCCCTTGCTCATGCAGTTCACAATAGGGTTCACACTCCTATGAAAATTTAATGCTGCTGCTGACCTGACAGGAGATGGAGCTTAGACAGTAATGCAAGTGATGGGAAGTGGCTGTAAACAGAGATGAAGATTTGCTCTCTTGCCTACTGCTCACTTCCTGCTATGTGGCCCTGTTTCTAACAAGCCACAGACTGGTACCATTCTGTGGCCCAGGTTTTGGGAACCCCTGGGTAGAGAGTGTAGGCTAGAATGTTTAAGAACCAGAGGAAAAATGTGGCAAGGTCGAGGAGAGAGTGGAATAAATTGAGGTACATGATGTATGGTGCAGGCTTGAGAAAAGAAAAAAAAGTATGGAGGTAAAGAAAAAAATACATTATTGTGGTGACAATGTCATTTCTGGGGCATCATGTAAGGATAACTGGGCTGTGAGGCATGCTGGATTGAATTCATTTGACCTCAAATTTGCCAAAGATTTATTTAATTCTCCTGGTTGATGGAGGCCAATTTGCCCAGAATGCTGAGAACCTGCTCAGCTTAGATGAACTTCTCTGCTAATAGATGAGAGACTCCTCCCTGTATAGATGTTAAGCAAAATCTGGCTGTCTAGAATGGAGACACCAGGACCTAAGCTGTTGGAGACTGGTGTTAAGGGAGTTGGTGGTCATGTCACTCTCTATGAGTTACATTCAGTGCTCTGAATTTTGTATTTACGTTAGCTTCTAACCATAAACTCTTTCTGATGCAAATGTGCCATGACTATACTCTGTGAGAATCGGCATCTTTTGGAGCCCAAGGATTGCAGTAGTGAGAATATTGTGAAGTGGAGTAAGTCTTATATAGTTACGTCTTCCCTGGGCATGAAGCTCTGCAATTCAGTGAGTCCCTCTAAAGAGTTAACACTACACAGTAGTCTACATTTTCCAAAATTTGCATGCATTTTGCATAATCTCAAACATGTAACTAGAAAAGTGATGACTAACTGCCTTTGACATGATAAACTAAGTCTAATAATTAAAGAGAGAGAGGCGCAGGGAAAATCTTAAGTAATCATTTCATGTAAGGCACATAAAATACAGTATCAACAAAATAATATGTAGATTGTGAAGTCTGATGGTCATGACTCAGAGCCCAGCTATGCTATTGACTAGTGAAATAATCTTGGGCAAGTTTCTGAGCCTTTCTAAGGTTTAGCTTCCTCATCTGTAAATTGAAAATGCTATTAATATTGATGTTATCTATACCTATGTATTGTACTTAGCTCAGTGCTCATCACATAGTCATCACTCCTTAAAGGTTGCCTATTATCATTACCACCATCATCATTCTGAATAACAGAAATCAAATGTCATCATTGCCAGCTCTTGAGGCCAATAGTGTGGCATTCTCAAGCCCATGGAAATAAAGGGCATGAGCATGTTGCCTGAGAATTTTATTATATCAACATTCAGTTGCTCAGAGCAGAAAATTACTCATAAAGAGTCAAATATCCTGTAGGTCTTGACTTCAAGCTGGTTCAAATAATCCACATTTGTTCCAAAGCATAGAAGTGGGACGAGGAGTAGTTGATTAGTCATGGAAACATAGAAAACTCAGAGGCACAGGAGAAAAAAAAAAATAAACTGGTAGTGCCCATTTAAGCACAGCAGAAGGAAAAAGGGACACTTTATATCTCAGTAGTAGTTCTACACCACAAAAAGATTAGGCTATCAAAATTTGAAGGCACCAAACTGTGAAGGCAAATCACCAAATCTCTTATATTGCCACTTTGACTTTCTATTGAATTACTAACAGAGAAAATGCATTTTTTTCTGTCTGGGTTTCTGGAAATTGTAATTCTTATTGTTAATTACTTAATCTTTAATTCCAACCATAATTTGATTTCCTTTGTTGTGACCACTTGAACAGAATGTGATGGTCAGTCAGAGGATGAATATGTTTATTCCTTTGGCAATTGTACTTTTTATTGTCAGTGAATACATAGGTTCTTTGTTTTATTTTATTTTATATCAGTCTATGGAAGTGTGGTTAACCTGAGCCCATCACTGAGAAACAAAGGCACTCCCTGTGAACAAACAGACCAGGTTATGAACCTAGAAGCGGGGCAAGAGCTTTCCCCAGGGGCTTGTGAATGCCAGTGCATAGGGAAAAGCTGTGAGGAAGAGTTTGACTTGCAACTACGTGACTAGTAGTTTAGTATCACTTGTAGCATAAACTTCCAGCTGAAAATCCAGGTTTGTTTGTGGGAGACAAATCATATGAAGGGTCTTCTTGCCCTCAACCATGGAGAATTCACTAAGAATTTCCATGTAAACCCATGAGGATGTATCTGGCCAACCAGCACAGTTTCTTCTGGAATGATACCCATCTGGGTTTCTGTGTGTTCATCAGAAATTTTCAGCTTTGAAATATCTATAGTTGTGATTTACATGAGTCCCAAGTATGTGTCAGGTTTGCGCAGTGATTTTTAGGTTAAAAATATAAATAGTTGATGCCTGTGACTTGATACAGTGCAAGATGCCTCTCCCAAATGTCCCTTTTGCTGACCATTTACCTCTGTCTCTGTTCTAATTGTCATATAAATGGGTTGTTCTTGTCAAGCGAGTTAGTTAAAAGGGGAACATTAATATATTAAGTGGACTTAAGTTAATGCCATTCTTGACAAAACATGCCACACTCCTGCTTAGTATTGTGCACAGGGGCTGGGCTTGCAGCTGTAAGGCGATCCTTGCAGAAGTTACTTAATTCCTTTTTTTTTTTTAGTTTGAGTCTCAGTCTTATTGTGCAGTGGCACGCTCACGTGCAGTGGCATGCTCAGGCTGGAGTGCAGTGGCATGCTCACGGCCACTGCAACCTTGACCTGCTGGGCTTAGGCAACACTTCTGCCTCAGCCTTCCAAGTAGCTGGAACTACAGGTGTGCTACCATGACTAGCTCATTTTTATTTTTTATTTATTGTGGAGACGAGGTCTCACCATGTTGCCCAGGCTGGTCTTGAACCCCCAGGACTCAGGCAATCCTCTTGCCTCGGCCTCCCAAAGTGCTGGGATTACAGGATGAGCCACCGCATCCAGCCTAATTCTTTTTTTAAGATCAGATATGCACCTCCAGCAGCTGCCACGGATAGCTTCCATAATGTTACGTCCTAATGATTTGCACTGACGAATAACTGACTTTTCACAGTCATGGTAATTTAAAAAAACAGTTACAGCTTTTACAATACATATTACTTTCCTTTCAAAAAAATTCAAATAGTCCATTTACTTATAAAATACTACATTTTGATGAAAGTATCTCAATTAGTAAAATACATTAAAAAGCGCATGCATCATGTTTTCATAAGGACTACATGACATGATGGACTGGAGACAAAGAGCAGGGGATCAGGATCAGAAAATGAAGCAAAGGCTCATACGAAGAGTAGGGAATGAAAAGGGGATACGCAAGAAATCAGGCTTGAACAGGAACCCAGGCAGGGTAGGTAAAATGTTATGGGGGTCTAAAGATTTGAGAAAGTGAGTCCTCAATACCCTAAGTCAAAAGATTATGATTGATTAAAGATAGACAAGAATCTAAAAGACACAAATATTGACAGACATCTGAGTACATGTTTAGAAAAATAGTCAGAGGCCAGGAAGTCAACAGGAACCAAAGGGCAGGATGGAACAGCAGGACTTGAATGGCAAAAGTCAGGCGAGACTGTGACTGAGATTTTAATGAAGGAAGGATAGCTTCATACACTTATAGGAATTCCATGAATCAGGTACTAAATTAGAAAGATTTTCTAAGGCCAAGAGTGAGTATGCAGGAACTAAGTACCTAACAAGGAAAGCAACAGACTCACACAATAAGGGAGGTGGGTATCCAGGCAGGGGAATCTAAACAAGAGGACAGTAGCAGAAATAGGTAGTGATAAACTAGTTTATACTGATCCAAATGTCATGTTAACTCTAAGCTATTTAGCGTAATTTCTTGTTTGTGACAGAATAACCTTAGAGTTTTTATAAGTTTAGTCTCTTGAGAAGGTTCACCTGACTGACGTTACAAGAAAAGATGTTTCCCAAAGTGTGTTCTGTGGGGCACTAGACCTTCAGGGATGTTCCATGTTTTTAAAGGCTCTCTGATTTACATGTTTGGGGAATGTGGCAAACAGCATGTCATTTGTGGTATTCACAATGCACATTCTTAAACTAGAAGCTCTGAGAAGTGCAAAAACCAAACTTTTCATTTTTATCTGTATTCTTAGCATTTCCCAGACTTACTTGATAGGGCCCATGTTGGCCAATAAACATTCCAACAATTCTGCTGTCTGGGAGAATCTTTGGAAACTAAAAAGCCTGGGCCCAAATCTCACATCTGCTACCGATTCTGGGAAAGTTATTAATTATGTGGGATTTCATTTCTTTACCTATAAAAGTGAGGTACTTACCAGCCTGACAGACTTGTTTAAGGCATTAGTGAGATAACAAAATGACAACACTTACTAAGATACTTAAATAGGAGTTCCTCTCCTTCATGTCGTTTTTAAAGCACAGACATTCAGCATTTTAAGACCTCAGACACAACTCTGGGAGTAGATATAAGGTGCCAAGTGAAAAAACACTGTAATGTTAATATAAACCAAGATTCCTTTACACATTAATACTTCTTGCTTGAGCAGAACCAATCTGCAAGCACAGTACAGAAATGATGGTAGTGTCATATATATGATTTCATATTTAAAATGATAATATAGTACATTCAAACTAAAAATAGAACTAGATTAGCAAGAACCCACCTGTAAAATAATGAAAATGCTAGTTTAATCACCAAACCTATTATTTTTTTCTTGGACTTGTATGCAAATATGCAAATATTATTCATAGATTTTTGAGTTTTCTTTTGAGGAACAGCTTTAAAGTAATTGTTTCTTACAATTGATACTCCTTTCCCTTTGGTCTGGTAAAATAGCTTTATGAGATGCCAGCTTAGACATAAAAGCAATATTCATTGACCATAGACTCAAGTGAATTAGCAAACTTTTCCAGAGATTAAATTCTTGGCCTTGTGTGATCTGCCAGCCCCCAAGAAGTGTTATATATTCCTTTGCATTTTCTTGTGTCAAGACAAGATGGTCGCCTCTACTGAGATTCAAATTATCTCAGCGGGTACTTCCATACTGAATGAATTAAATATGTAGTGGCAATCATTTGTTCATGTAGTAATTCTTTCAGATAATCTTGGAATTACTTTAAAAGACTGAAACTGCATAAATTCAAATAGCCAAGTACTAAAAAGAAATCACTGTTCAAGCCATTGATTCACAGAGAGATTTATTTCCTCTCTTCATGATGACATTTTGACACTTCCCATGGAAAATCAACATGTATGGTCTAACATTCTATACCAACAGAATCAGAACCTATACAAATTTCATTATGTACTCTGGCAACTATACTCACCCTGAGTTGAGTCTTTCTTTCTCTTAGCACACATGCCATCAATATCTGAACTGCTTCCAGTGGCAAGGTTGTGATACAGACTAAAGTTCTTCTAAAATGTGAAATCTTTCCCTAAAGATTTACATAAGTATCTGTATATTTCCAAAATATTTGATTTATTAGATTTATACACATACAAGGGCAGTAATATAAAATGTAGAAATCATGATTAAGAGAACAATATGTGTTCAATTAATTTACTGGAGGAAACTTCTTGAAGGCTGTAATTTGTTATTTTGATGATGAAAGACCTCTAGAACTGGTGTTGTGATAAAGAAGGGGAAGTGCTTTTCTTATAGTATTATGGTAGATGTTCAAGATCCACTATATGAGTGAGAACATGTGATACTCAGATCTTTGTTTCTGTGAGAGATCACTCAGTATTATAAACTCTAGTTCCATCCAGGTTGCTGCAAAATTCATGGTTTTGTTCTTTTTTATGGATGCGTAGTGTTCTATCGTGTATATGTACCACATTTTTAAAATCCAGTCCTCTTTTGATGAACAGCATGGTTGGTTCCAGGTTCTTGCTATTGTGAACAATGCTGCGATAAACATACGTGTGCAGGTATCTTTTTTATAGAGTGATTTGAGTTCTTCAGGGTATATTCCCAGTAGGGAGATTGCGGGGTCATATGGGAGGTCGATATTTAGAGCTTTTAGGAATCACCACACTGC
>CAUYQG010133812.1:0-28338 GCA_963574415.1 Tarsius wallacei | reverse complement strand
TACTTGGAAGGCTGAAGCGGAAGGATTGCCTAAGCCCAGCAGGTCGAGGCTGTGGTGGCCGTGAGCGTGCCACTGCACTCCAGTCTGGGTGACAGAGTGAGACTCCCACTCAAAAAAAGAAGAGCTGAGCCAGGCTCAGTGGCCCACCCTGTAATCCCAGTGCTTTGGGAGGCCGAGGTGAGTGGACTGCCTGAGCCTGCGGGTTCGAGACCTGCCTGGGCAACCTGGCAAGACCTCATCTCTACAATAAATAAAAAAAAAATTAGCCGGGCGTGGTAGCGCGCACCTGTAGTTCCGGCTACTTGGAAGGCTGGGGCGGAAGGATCGCCGGAGCCCAGCAGGGCGAGGCTGCAGTGGCCGGGAGCGTGCCACTGCACTCTAGTCTGGGTGACAGAGTGAGACTCCAGCTCAACAAAAAAAGACTGTTCCATTTTGTTTAGCCAAAAACAAGAACGCAATGGAAGCCAGGTGCTACAGAGACTGCGGGCAAATACGGTGTTTCCCAGCCTGACTTTTCCTTGTGCCTGGCTTCTCCATGGGGCTGCTGGTCACTCCGATCGGCATCAAGAAAACAGCCTTTCACAAGCAGGCCTTGATCACCATTCCCACTAGACTCATAATTCGTGCGTGTTTCAAATCAAGGAACAGACTTTCTTTTTAGAGCGGTCTTAGGTTTGCGGAAAACTCGAGCAGAAAATACAGAGTCCCCAGATCCGCGCATTTTGGTTTCAAGAAATATTCAAGCCCATCAGATTCTCCAAGAGAATTAAAAATATATGCCCTTACAAAAACATGAACACAGCACGATTCATCAAAGCCAAGAAGTGGAATCGACTCAAATGTTCATCAAGGGGTGGATGGCTAAACAAAGTGTGATACGTCCATACATTATTCAGCCATCCCAAGGAGTGAAACACTGGTAAACGCTAAGATGTGGATGAACTCTAAACATTATGCTGGGTGAAAGGAGCCTGTCACAAAAGGCCACATGTTACATAATTCCATTTAGACGAAATGTCCAGCATAGAAAATCATGGACCCGTGGTGGCCAGCACAGGGGAGACGGGAATACGGAGTGCCTGCCATTGGGCGAGAGGGTTCTCTTGGAGGTGATGAGGCCGATCTGGAATTAGACAGGGGTGATGGCCACACAACCTGGCAAACGCAAGACAGGCAGCCAAAATATACACTTGACAATTTTGATTCTCTACTGAACCCAGATTTCCACCCGTGAGGACACATCCTTGCTGGGGTCCACGCGGGGTGTCCTGGGGAGCAATGCTACCTCCCACTCTGCGGTGCCCTACAAATCCAGCAATCTCCAGGGCACCCCCATTTCTGGGTCGATAAACTTACACCTGAGTAGTTCTGCTTTTGAGCAGTGCTAGGCCGACCCACACACACTCCTGGAAACCCGACTGATCTCCTCCAGTGACTGTTAGGGGGAACTGCCTCTGGCCCACTCCCGACATGCTCTCCGTGAGAGGACAGCCCGGCTCCAGGACTCCCTGCACCTCCCCTGGGTGCTCAGGGAGGGGGTCACCACGTGTCCTGCGTTCCTCTGTGTGTCACTCTCTGGTGCTGGGTCTTGGCTTCCCCGTGAGGGTTTGCTGCTCGTTTGTGTCCTTTTAGCTGGATTTGAAAACGTCATTTTCCTCTTTACACAAGCCCATTCCTTTTCCATGTCACCAGCAGAGCGGACACTGTTTGCTGATCCTGGAGGCATCACAAATGGTGGTCGCTCACAGGGAACAGGAAGGGGACTACCAATTTTATCTTTTTAAATTAAATCCGTAGCCGATTAATCTTGGTTAGAGTCGAGCCTATGAGAAAGGCATGACATTAATAGAGCACTTCTAAACTCGTGCCACGGAAAAGATGTTCTCATTTTGTCACAAAGGGAAAAAACAGGACACAAACAATACGGACAGTGCAATCCCATTTCTGTACCAAGAGATATCTGTCTTGCTATCTCTAATTAGTGCCATCGCAAATGCTTCCCTTCTCTTTCACTTATCTAGTGTCTATTCCTCTCAACTGAGTGTGCATGTCTTCTGTAATTGTTAAGGGTCAACAGCGAAATGGGACCCACAACATTTCTCAGACATTCGTAATAGTTCTAAACAAATGACTCCAATCTGATCACCATCATTTTTCAGCCTCCGAGCGGGGCACAATCCTTCCCAGGTACCCGGAGGTAGGCGGGAGCACCAGAGACAGGCAGGGGAAGGACGGCTAGGAAGGAGCGAAGGTGCTCTGGACCCTCCATCAGATCAGCTTCTGAGAAATGGATGCTGTACTCAGAGACAGCACCCGGCATCTTGTCGGATGATCCGCCGTGCGCGCCTTGCTGCTGTCATTCTTCATGAAGCCGCATTCATTAAATGGCCACCTGTGCGGATAAAAAGCCAGATAGGACCTTGCCGCTGTCTTCAAGACGCCGGCAGGAGCATTGCTTCTTTCTCTCTCTTCCCCTGCTAGAGCAAGACGGGGCTTGTTCTTCTGGGGTCCTCTTGCTTCTTTATTCTTTATTCATTTATTCTCTCTACGAAGGGCACCCCCCAAAACCCCGGAATTTATTTGTAAAAAATTGTATATTTATTCTTCCATGTTTAAACTCCAGTCACCTTCAAAGGACTCTCTGTTGGATGCAATACACCTACTGAGATGCTTTTCCACTGCTCAAAACGGTTCTGGAACTTGTCGATTTTGGTGCCCTTCAGTGCTTCCGCCGTTTTTTGTTTCACCTCTTTCACAAGGGCAGGGCATTGCCCTTTGAGGGCTTTTTTCATCTAGGGAAACAAAGGAAAGTCGCTTGGGGAGAGATTGGGTGAGTGGGCAGGATGGGGCAAAAACCGCTGAACCCTCAGCTCAGTATGGGCAGGCCGCTCTTAAATCACCCGTCCTGAAATAGGCAAATGCTTGAAAGAAACTCCAAAAAAAAAAATGCAACTAGCTGATCCACTGATGCCGATGGGTTCATAGAACAATTCCTTGGCAGGGGAAGCCTGTACTGCAAGGGGCCCGCCCTCCAAAGATAATTCTGGGTTTTGGGGAGGTCTTCCCTTGCAACTCTTTTCTGTAGAGCCTAACCAAGCTGCAAGATCTGGACATGTTTTTTAAAAGTAAATGATTCTGGTGGTGAAACAAGTCCCAAGGAGAAGAAAGTCCTTATGACATACATCCTAAATACACCCATCCCCTTCTCCCCTCTTACATATGGGGACAAGTGAGAGAACAATAACATTAATGAACAAACACTTTGACTCCTGTCTCTTACCTGCTCCTGTGGGACCCCTAAAGTTGTCCTGGCTGTTTTTGCAAATCCCCAAGACAAGGCTCTTCTCACATTTGTTCAGAAACAGGACTGTTTACGTTGTCCCCTTTCAGCCTCTTCCACTGCCCAAAAGACACTTAAGGGAACTTAATACTGTCTCAACCAGGCACAGTGGTTCACGCCCATAATCCTAGTGCTTTGGGAGCCGAGGTGGAGAATCACTTGAGCCTAGGAGTTCAAGACCAGCTTGGGCAATATAGTGAGACCTCATCTCTACAAAAACATTCAAGAAATTAGCCGGGCATGGTGGCACACACTTGTAGTCCCAGCTACTCGGGAAGCTGAAGTGGAAGGATCGCCTGAGCCCAGCAGGTTGAGGCTGCCGTGAGCCAGGTTTGTACATGATTGTATTCTAGTCTGGGCAACAGAGTGAGACCCTGTCTCAAAATTAATTAATTTAAATTTAAATGTAAAAAAAAAAACCTCTCTCCACCACTGGCATCCTCTGAGGCAAGTCCATGCTACTGAAAATGTGTGTTTGGACCAATTTTGTGTCTAACCTTTAAGCCTACACTGAGGAAGAGTTCATATTAGAAGCAATGCATGATGGCCCTGCTTATAAACTGAAGAGTTATTTTATGTTAGATACATACTACTCCAACCCTAATTTACAAATTTGCTCAAGCTGAATTGTATAAGAGGAGGTTTGCTCAAATGTGGTTCACCTAGGGCTGAAACAGCAATAAAGGAATTGCAGAGAGCTGTGCAAACTGGAAACGGGTCCATGACAATACTGTGGACCTGGGTGGAGACAGGCTTGGGGATGCAGAAGAAATTAGTGCTTTGGGGGAATGCTCTTTGAATGTGTCTCATTAGAATATAATCCTCATGTGCAGGTATCTTCTTTGTAGAATAATTTGAGTTCCTCCGGGTATATTCCCAATAGGGGAATTGCTGGGTCATATGGAAGGTCAATTTCTGGTTCTTTCAGAAATCGCCACACTGTTTTCCAGAGAGGTTGTACAAGTTTGCATTCCCACCAGCAGTGTGGAAGCTGGACTGGATTAAAAAAATGTGGTACATATACACAATGGAATATTATGAAGCCATAAAGAAGGACAAGCATAAGGACTTCGCAGCAATTTGGATGGATTTGCAGTCAATCATACTCAGTGATTTATCACAGAAACAAAGAACTGAGTTCCATATGTTCTCACTCGTATGCGGACCTTGAGCAATTATAATGCTATAAGAAAGCGATTGGCAGTAGTGGGAAACTGTCGGGGGGGGGGGACTGGTAGTTAAGGGAAACTGCTAGGGGAGGGAGGGCATACCTCATCAACAAGGGTACCTGCATGATCAATGTTTGTACACCTAACCCTGAATTGTACCCCACATCTCTATAATAAATAACTAAATTTTTTAAAAAAGAATATGACCCTCGTCTGCCAAGAAGCAACCTTCGTGTATGCACTTAGTCTTTCTGCGTTTTATCTGCTTGCAGGGGAAGGCAGGAGGCACTGAAATGCAAGGGTCGATTATTCATCTCTCTCTTTTCCACTCTTTCACAACATAAGAAAATAATCTCAAAATGACATTTTCCCACATAGATTTATCTCATAGACATACGACAACGTACACATCCATACAGAATCTCAGCCTAAATTGCTTTCTCACTCGTGACACTTCATTTTCTTATTTATCTGGAAAACAATATAGATGCTTTTCTCTGGAAAAAAAAATATACGCTTCCAAGCTGAAAGTTTAAATCTTCAGGCATGCAAACCCTTTGACATAAAAATAAAATTCAAGAAAATTTAAGATCCTTCTGGGCTAGTATCGTTCCCAGAATAACATATCACACAAGTTTCTCTGTGTTTTAGGTACTGAAAAGCAACTATATTAAAACTGATGTGAGTTTGAATGCGAGCTAATTATATATGCATGTGCCTCTCAATGATCAACCATGGCTAAAATTTGACTTTATTTTGATCACATCCACCTTTGAATGTGTTGGTGTAGGAACATCCAACTAGGAATTGTAAAAGTGGCCAAGAGCCAAGGCTATTCTCACATTTGTTCTCACATTTTGTGCCCCATCGCTCCAGCCTAGAGAGGAGTTGGGAGAGGCCAAGAGTCAGATTAAGAGGTAATAAACAATTTGGAGAAAACTTGCATCTACCTGTGGTAGGGATGGAGTCCTTCTTCTTTCTCTGAATCCTCGAAAAGCATGGTTTCTAGAGGATTGGCAACCCCATCTTCAATCTCCTTAAATAGAGTAACTGTCAGCCACGCATTTGGTATCCCACAACTGAGTTTCATGAATGAAGGAAAAAGAAAGTCCTTCGCAGACAAGCAAATGCCAAGGGGATTTTTCACCGCTAGACCAGCACTACAAGAAATATGCATGTAGTCAGCCAGTTTTCACAATAGCCAAAACATGGAACCAACTGTGTTGCCCGTCGAAGCTGGACTAAAAAATGTGGTACATGTACACGGTGGAATATTATGCAGCCATAAAGAAGGACAAATATAAGCCGGGCTCGGTGGCTCAGCCTGTAATCCCGCACCTTGGGAGGCTGAGATGAGTGGATTGCCTGAGCCCGCAGGTTCGAGACCCACCTGGGCAACTTGGCGAGACCTCATCTCTACAATAAATCAAAAAATTAGCCGGGCATGGTGGTGCGTGCCTGTAGTTCCAGCTACTTGGAAGGCTGAGGCGGAAGGATCGCCGGAGCCCAGCAGGTCGAGGCTGCGGTGGCCGGGAGTGGCCACTGCACTCCAGTCAGGGAGACAGTGAGACTCCAACTCAAAAAAAAAAAAAAAAAAAGAAGGACAAATATATGGGCACTGCAGCAACTTGGATGGATTTGGAGCCCATCATACTCAGTGATGTATCACAGAAACAAAGAACAGAGTTCCATATGTTCTCACTCATAAGCGAATCTTGAACAATTATAATGCTATAAGACAGCAACCGGCAGTAGTGGGAAACTGTTGGGAGGCGGGGGTGGGATTGGCAGTGGAGGGAAAATGCTAGGGGAGGGAGGTGCACACCTCATCAACAAGGGTACCTGCATGATCAATGTTTGTATACCTAACCTGAATTGTACCCCACGTCTTTATAATAAAAATTTATTTTTAAAAAAGAAATATGCAAAGGAGTCCTAAATACTGAAACAAATGGTCCTTGACTAATCCACATAATCGAGGCATCCATCTTTCTTTAACCCTTGGTTGACTGGCTCTCCAAGGCTAAAAATTCACACAGAACCAGATGGGAGGACAGTGACTCCACTCTCTCTCTTGAGAGGAAAAATCATTGGTTCTGGCTTACCTCATCCACCCCTCCTCAAGCACGGGCGGTCCCCAGCAGTTCCAGAATATGTTTTTCTCTATGTATTTCTACCATTCTCATGGAACCCACCCCCTTCTCCTCTCCTGATGCTCTCGTGGCCAGCTAGCAGCCTCCTGCTCTGGAATTTGCCTGCAGGTGAGCCCTGGCACTATGAGCTGGTCTGGTTGGTGAATCTGTCTTGAAAGGTGTCTGATCAAGAGCTGTTTCTGTGTCTTGCTTTCCTGGCCTTTTGCTTTGGAGGTGGAAGGCAGATCATGTGTTCCTCCCTGCAAACACGAGTTTCCTCAGCATTTTGGGTTCCCCAAACTTTAGGAAAGTCTTTCAATGAAAGGCTCTTCTTTTTCCAATCATTTTTCTCTTGTAATAAAAACAGACCCCCTTGACCCTTGTTCACTGATACTTCTACTTGCCTCATCTCGTGACCCTATTTTGTTTCCTACCATTTAATGAATGAATGATTTGCCAAATGGAAGTATCATCTTCTCTTTGTCTCTCTCCCATTGTTTTATGTGGTCATTAAGCCTTCTTTGCTGCAAGCTACAAATTTCTCATTATATTTTAGAAAAGAAAAATGGGAGATGACACTAGTAGGTTACAGAGAATTCTGCAGAATTTTTTAAAAAAGATCTGGCCAACCAAGTCTGAGGAACAGAAGGAATATTGTGTGTTCTGGAATCTCAGCAGCATTTGCTGACCGCGTCCATCCAAGCTTTCACGGGGTGGTGGTAACTCCACACACAAAGATTTTATCACAACGCTATCTAAGGTGGGAAAAAAAAAATGAAAGGCCAACATGTGCAAAAGTAACCTCTACTGGTTAAGGATATTACTGCAAATAAGAACAATGAAATACTGTGTGGCCATGGCAAATGACATTTATGAAAACTCTGTAAAAATATGGAAAATGCTTGTGGTAAAATAGAGAGTGAAAAAGCAGTTTATAAAAGGTGTCAGAGCTGTGGACCTTTTAATAGTTGGAAAACGTGTGTAAGGCTCAAAACTGTGGAGAATAAAACGTGTCATTGGTGTTCAAATGGAGAGAGTATACCTATTCATATTTACTTTGCTATGCATAAAAGTATCTCCGGAAGAGCACACAGAAAATTAATGAGTAGTCATCTTAGAGTTTGGGGTGGAACTGAGTAGGTAGAAACCATGTGAATGTATTACTTATTCAGAACACCAAATCAATGTGCCTGTGTGTGTGTGTGTATGTGTGTGTAACTAGAAGACAATACACCAAGATGGTGAGAGAAGTAACTATCATTCTGTATTGATAAGTGGTTTATTTCCTTCTTTCCTTCCTTTCTTTCTTTCTTTCCTTCTTTCTTTCTCTTTCTTCCTGTCTCTGTTTCTTCATATATCATCCAAATTTTCTCTAATGGACGTATTCTCCTATCATTATTAAAAATGGAGTAAAACGCCGGGTACGGTGACTCACGCCTATAATCCCAGCACTTTGGGAGGCTGAGGTGAGAGGATTGCCTGAGTTCATGGGTTCGAGACCAGCCTGGGCATTGGTGAGACCTCACCTCTACAATAAATCAAGAAATTAGCCGGGCGTGGTGGCGCATGCCTGTAGTTCCAGCACCTTGGAAGGCCGAGGCGGAAGGATCGCAGGAGCCCAGCAGGTCGAGGCTGCGGTGGCTGTGAACGTGCCACTGCCCTCCAACCTGGGCGACAGAGTGAGACTCCAACTCAAAAAAGAAAGGAGTAAAACATTGTTGTTCACTTTTAACGACTAACTTCTTATCAAACAAGCTACGGTTAATAAATTTCCACGAGAGCAGGAAACTGTCGTTTCTGGAGCTCCAAGTTAGTGCCAACACAAGTGCAATGGATTTCACGTGTTTCTCCCTTGGGCCGACCCACCCAGCCAGAGCATCTGGAAGGGTCTGAGCAGAGATGCTCTCGCAAGGCTTCTTCCTAGAGTGCTCAAGACGGTGCTCCTCGAACTTCGGAGCCTAGGCCAGTCGCTTGGGACTCTTGTTAAAATGCAGCTTCCAATTCAAGAAGTTTGCATGAGACCTGGGATTCTGCATTTCAAATAAACTCCCAGGAGAAACGGAGGCCGCTGGCCTGCAGGAGCTGCAATTGCCCAGGGCAACACATTTCTTCTGCCTCGTGTGCAGCTCAGAGATCCCATCTGCATGGTAGAATGTCAGACTAGAAATAATGAGCAAATAATTAGCAATACCGCATGACTTTATTTTACTTAGTTGTCCCATTTAAAATTTTGGAGAAAAAAAAGTACTATTTAAAAATGTTTTAATGAGACATATCAAAAAAAAGTTGGGTTTCTTTCTTTCTTTTCTTTTTCTTTTTAATTTTAAAGACCATGTCTCACTGTGTTGCCCCGGCTGGTCTCAACCTCCTGGGCTCAAATCATCCTCCCACTTCAGCCTCCCAAAGTGTTGGGATTATAGAAATGAGCCACCGTGCCAGGCCAAAAAAGTGGGCTGGGTAACAGCCGACGGCCCTGGACGAGCAAGAACTCTACAACTTTCTGTCGGCCCAGTCTGCTCTAGGTGGAAGGAAGAGGTGCATCCTGGCTCTTCTGGGAAAAAGGAGTCCCCCACATCCAGGGCGCATGGGTTCTAGTCTCACTGCCGTCCCAGTACTACATTGGACACGTTGTTTCAGGCTCCTGGCACTCGTGTGCCAAGTGTGGCTGATGGCTGGGGCTGAGAACATCCCGGCTACGACATCTGAGGCCGATTAGACTGAGTGGGCAAGCTGCAGCTGTCAGCCTCGGGGAAACCATTGAAGGCTTACAAATGGGAGAACAATACAACGCCACATGAAAGGATGAACACGCGAGGATGAGAGGAAATCCCACCGTTTGCTTAACAATGGGCCAAATGATGTTTAACTGTGTGCAGCTGCCAGACTCAAGTCACATGTCAGTTACCGTCACCAGCAGAAGAAAACTATTCCGGAAAGTGAGGCCAGAACTCTGTTGACTCATCAAACTAGTAGCTGATTTTACCAGACAACATCTTGATCTTGACTAGAAGCCATGATACAATATTAATTAACGCAAGTGTTTAAAATTTGACATACGCTTACACAAGAATTCCATATCTGCGAACCAAACTCCGTCATTTTGTGTGCTAGGGCCTGGGATCAAAGCATAAGGTGTCATTCCAATTCTCATCTCCCCCTTGGAATTAATGATCACGGCTCTTAGTTCTTGAGTATGTCTTCCGTGTGAGGTGCTTTACATGTGCATTGTCACGACATGCTTTCCCAGCAACTGAAATGAGATAGATATTACATCCCCATTGCATATACCAGAAAGCAGGTTCAGAAAGCTTCATGGACTTGCCAAAGGTTATACTGGTAGCTGAGCTGGATTTTGAAATCTGGTCTGTCCAGCTTCTTGGCTCTTAACTTCAGGCTCTTTTAAAACAGAAAGAAAAGACAGACGAATTTGCCAGTTGTTCACCAGTCAGCAACCACTCAGTACTTCTCTCTTAACTATCACACATGCACATGAAATATGCAGACTCGGTCCGTAACCACCCATGACGCTATCACATCCTAGGTGAGATGGGTCTCACCGTGCGTCACCATGACATGCACCCATAGGGTATTTGTCTGAGAACGGATAACCTCTCCTAAAACTTTACTTATATTCTTAGATTGCCAGTTTTAGACCTCCCTTAAGATGCATACGGTTAAGATTTTCATGTATATTCAAATAAATATTGTTGCTGTCATTCATAAGTAGTAGGTATTGGATCTCTGTAAATTCACTTATTTCATGCATGTTTAATTTCAGGATCATGTGCCTCTGTGAATATTTTTAAACCAATCATTTTTAAAAAATAAGGTCACAGACAGATAAATGCATCTATGACTATATTTCATAGGTACCATAGTGACATCTTGTGGGAAAAGCATGGTGAGTTGTGTCTGTACGTTTCTGAGTATTTCAAAACGATTTTTTTTATTTACAAAGTGGAAACTGTCATCAGACTCTAAATCTGAGATGTTGATCCATTGAAATGTAGCTTGGTCTCGTGCGAATTTAAGATAACAGGATATTATCAGTTTTCAATAAAATATCTCTGAATCATAAGTAGTGTAAATTGATAGAGTTGTGAGAAGCGATCATGATAGCAACACCGAAAGAGTTTTAAATCAGTAATATTTTTTTCTTTTTTAAAATTCCAATAACTTTAGGGGGCACGAATGGCTTTTGCTTACATGGCCGCCTTCTACAGTGGCTAAGAAGTCTGGGCTTTCAGTGTACCCTCCACCCCCACCTGGGCACCTTGTACCTGGTGGGTGATTTTTCTGTCCCTGCATCCTTCCCCCACCCCTCTGAGTCTCCAGCGTCCCTTACCCCATTCTCTGTGCCTTTGCAGGACCTTAGTTTAACACCCACTGTAAGTGGGGACACTCGGTGCTGGTTTTTCTGTTCCTGAGTGAGTTCACTTAGGATGACATTCTCCAATTCCATCCAAGTTGCTTCATTCTTTTGATAGCCGAACAGGATTCCATAGGATATAAATACCACATCTTCATTATCCACTGATCGGCTGGTGGGCATTTTGGCTGATTTGACATCGTTGCAATTGTGAACTGTGCTGTGAGAAACATGTGAGTACAGTAGATGTCTTTTTTATATAACAACCTCTGTACCTTTGGGTAGACACCTAGTAGGGGGATTGCTGCATCAAATGATAGGTCTACTTTTAGTTGTTTATGTAATTTTCATGCCGCTTTCCACAGAGGTTGTTCTCATTTACACTCCCCTCTACAGTGTATGTGTTCCCTTTTCTCCACATCTGTGCCAGCATCTGTTTTGTTTTGTTTTGTTTTGTTCATTTTTTAATAATGGCCATTCTGACTGGTGTGAAGTAGTCTCTCACTGTGGTTTTGGAAATCAGTACATTTTTAAAATAGCTATTGTAGGCCGGGCTCGGTGGCTCAACCTATAATCTCAGCACTTTGGGAGGCCGAGACGAGTAGATTGCCTGAGCCTGCGGGTTCGAGACCAGCCCGGGGAACTTGGCAAGACCTCGTCTCTACAATAAATAAAAAACTAGCCAGCCATGGTGGCACACGCCTGTAGTTCCGGCTACTTGGATGGCCGAGGCGGCAGGATCTCCAGAGCCCAGCAGACCGACACTGGGGTGGCCGTGAGTGTGCCACTGCACTCCAGTCTGTGTCGACAGAGTGAGATGCCAACTCAAAAGATAAATAAATAATAAAATAAAATAGTTATTGAATCTGTTTTTAGAATGTGAGTGAAACCATTTCCTCTGGGAATGACTTTGGAATAATTTAATTTAAAGATGGATATATAATATTAATTTTCTTCATGATAGAAATTCATATTCCCCCCAGGATAGCTTTTAAAAGTACCAAGCAGCCAAGACTGATTGGCAGGAGACTGTTTACTGAGTACAGAATAAAGAATGCTCTGTGGAGTGTTCCCTATGTACAAAGCGTTACGGATGTCTTGTATCTTTTCCTTAGTAAGACCTACTGCTACTGTCACCGAGGCTGAGGGATAATTCTACTGATGTGAGGATGAATTTTCTTATCCTACATCTTGGGAGGTGGTAGAACATCATGGCAAGACAATGACCTTTTATTTTGTTTTTAATGTATTTTATTTTAAAGATGTGGAGTACAATTCGGGATTAAGTATACACGTGGTCAACAATGACCTTTTAAATCAAACAAAAACTGAATGTTTCTCTTCTCTATTTTCTTTTCTAGTCCTTAAGCCGGGAACTTGGTACACAGACATTTGTTTCATTATTCTCTATTATACAGCGAAATGCGAATACCTGTGTATATTCACATATGCATTATTTTACTGTTATTTTTTAATACCATGAGACATTTTAAAGGTTGCTCCATGAAGTCAGGATGACAAGGCAAATATTTAGCCTTTTCCCATATGTCTGATGTATTTGATAAGTCAGAACAGATGTTATTGCTGATGATGACAGGCCTGTTGCTAGATACATTCCTTTTTTATTTTCGCCGACTTTTTAATTTCCTTACAATTCATCACCAGGAGAGGGCATCTGAAGACTGAGCTAAGTACGATGCCAGGCCAGGAGCAAACAAGCCTCTCTTGAAATAAGACTGTGTCTTCCATCAAAAAAGCTCATGGCGTTTTGTGAGATAGATATTCAAAAATTACTTGATGATCGTTGTATAATGAAGTTAGTAAACATACATACACTTTCTCTTAAAATGTTAAATTAAAACACTTCCCTTTCTTTTCAATGCAATGCAATAGCTAATTCTGTAATTAGAATTAAATTTGCAAATGCCAAGCATAATAATGGCAATTATGCATCAAATTGTCTTTTCAGCTGCACCTGCCTACATTTTAAGAGTCGGTCTGCAATTACAAACGAACTATTGAGCATCTGAGAAAGAATGCTGAATTAGGCAGGCCAGACTATGCTCTTTGTTATTAGAAATCCCTCATGTGTAATCACTTTTAACCCCTGTGACCCAACACGATGTATGAAGTGTCCATGGGGTGTCAGACAGGATCGCTGTCCTGATTTAAAGTCAAGGAGCTGCAGCCTGGTAGAGGAGACAGACAAGTAGACGGACGAGGAGATGGACGGTACTTACCCGGGGCACTGATAAGGTATGCACGGCACGGAGTGGCTCAGAGCAAGGCGGGAAGGCTGCAGTGTTTCCAAGTGGTTTTCTTTCCCTGGCAGGCACCTGCCTCAGACTATAGAAACAGAGGCTAATCGATAAGCAAATAAAGAAGCAGAGGCTGAGAAATAGAGGCGAACATACAAACGTGGCTGCACTAACCCTGTGACCTAAAGCTCTGATTTCCTCTTAATGAAGCAGCCATAATGATACGGCCCACCGTAGCGGATGGCTGTGAAAACCAAACTTAGAGCGTACTTAATGCAACAGCTGGCTCGTACCAGATGTCCTTGGTCATCACTGCTATTACTGTTTTCGTGTTATGACCAATAGACCTGGAATCGACTCCATGGTCCCAAGTTGGAGGCAACCAAGATAAGACAGAGAGCCTTTGCTTTCACTGTCATGCTGCTGAGATCTATGAAAAAGATGATGATCTTCGGGATAAAGCCTTCGTGACTGCCCACAGGAACTTGGCTCCAATCTCTCGGCCACTCTATCCAGCCAATAACTGTGTGTGCTCTCCTCATTGTTGGCCCGCTCTCTTTTTTTCCTCCTTCCCTCCCTCCCTCTCTCCCTCCCTCTCTAACTCCCTATCTCTCTCTATCTCTCTCTGCTGTTGTTCAGATTATGAGGGTGGATGCAGTAACCATTTTTCTCTTCTGAACAGGCACTCTAGAATGAAATGTGTACATCTTATGTCTGTATACTGCTTTGTGTAGTTAAAGCATATGTCTCTGCATAATATCGTACTTCAGTCTAAATTGCCTAAAAAAATCTATTTATTTAAAAGATTGGACAAGATTCACAAATGATATTGTGTTTTTATTTTCTTACTCTTTTTTTTTTATTTTTACATTTGCTCAGAACTGGAAAGACAATCATAAAACCAAAACCAGATGAGAAAAAAACTAAGCTAAAAGCAAACTAAATTCTGATTACTAACAACTATGTAGATCATATTTTATCAATCTATGATTCAGTAATGATGAGGACATATTTTGAAGAAAGTATAATATCTCAGACCAAGCTTCTCTCTCGAGCATCATAAATATCTGTGTCATGACAGGATGAAATAATCCAGAAAATTCGGGTGAAGAGTTTATAGCTATCTTCCTCTCAGCTTTCAAATCGCTTGCTTTATTAGATCAGTATGGTGTGTCCTCTGCCTTACCTAGAGAGTGACAGAAGAGATTCCTACTTCAGAATCTCCTAGAAGGAAGGATCTACAGGAAGGTCTGACCCTCTTGTGTCCTCAGCTGACACATCCAGGCTGCATTCGGGAAGCAGCAAAAAAATCTGCAGGGATTCTTACCCTTCAACTGGTGTGAGGAAGACGGGCGGACCTTGTTTTCTTTTCAGTGGAAGCCAAGTAAATACTCAAAATTCTAATGTCTTTCCTCTGTCTCCATGGTAAACGCCATCCCAGCCCAGCCCCCATATTTTCAGATTAGAGATAAAGGGATCTTGACACTCCTCTCCTGATCAAATCAATTTTTCCAGCTGATCTATCCCAAGCTGCTCAAACAACTTCTTTGGTAAAATAAACGACTCACAAAGAGATCATGGGTTGAGCCCAAAAAAGAAGGAAAACTGGGTAGGGCCGAAAGAAAGAGAGGGTGTTATTTGATGATTTGTTCTGCTGTTTATTTTTTCCCTGTAAATAAAATTGCAGCTACGACTATGTCTCTCTCTCAACATGTAAACTAACCGTTCACGGGCAGTTTTATTTTCATCGTCTACATCAAGAATTCCGTTTTTTTGGCAAGAGCTGAGCATTCCAGCTCCCGTTAAGACTGGCGTCAGACGTAGCCGGCCGACGCTCTCCCTAACTTTGCAACGATCAATCTGAAACACTGGGTAGAGACTTGTGGATGGAGCTTTTGTTGTTGTTGTTGTTTGTTGACGGTGATGATGATGTTGTTGTTCCTCTTGGGCCATGACCATGGAAGGAATAACCTTGTGCCGGTGGCTAGGAAGCAAGAACGCAGCCTGTGTGTCCTGGACCCACAACTTTAAAGGCCTTGCCTTGCTCCATGAAACAAGGAGGGTCCAGAGCCACCTAGAAATTGTTTAGTAGTCATCGTCCTGACACCTGTGGTTTTCTCTGTGTCTCGACACTACTCAAAGTATTTCTCTTACCCACATCACTACCTAGACATTCCTTTGGTTTCTGAAATCATCCAAGTGTTTCCTATGGTCAGTGTATTCGTTAGGGTGCTCCAGAAAGACAGAAGCAATAGGATGGATGGACACACAGAGAGAGAGAGAGAGAAAGATGCAGAGATACAGACATATGGACCTTTGAGGAGATTTATTATGGGAATTGGCTCACACGATCTGGAGGCCAAGAAGTTTCCTCAGACATCGTTTGCACACTGTAGAACCAGGAAGGCCAAGGGTGTAATTCAGTCCATGTCCCAAGTCCTGCGAATGGGCAGGTGACGGGGATGGCTGGCTTAAGTCCTGGAGTGTGATGTTCGATAGCAGAAGACTGATATCCCTGCTCCAGAGGAGAGAGCAAAGCTTCACCCATCCTCTGCCATTTTGTTCTCTTCGGACCCTCAACAGATGGGAAAGTGACACACATTTGGTGAGGGTGGGTCTTCTTTACTCAGTCTGCTATTCAGATGCTTCCAGAAACACCCGCACAGACACATCCAGAAACAATACTTTATCAGCTCTCTGGGCATTCATCAGCCTTGTCAATGACTCGTGACATTGGCCTTCACAAGCAAGGTTTAGCGGCAGAAATTTAGGGTTTCATTCTTTAACCAAAAAAATGTTTTTTTTTCTTTTGTCTTCCTAGTTGACTGAGATCTAAGAGAAAATAACTTCTAACCTCCTATATATAATCAAGCTACTTTCACCCCAACAGTTCTCCTCACCCCACCATTCAATCAACCAACCAACCAATACCCAACACTCCTACCTTCCTTCCTATATGGCTGTGACTAAAACTGTGCACCTCTCAGAGGTTCGAGACCAGCCAGGGCAACTTGGCGAAACCTCGTCTCTACAATAAAAATAAATTAATTAATTAAATTAGCTGGGCATGGTGGTGTGCATCTGTAGTTACAGCTATGTGGAAGGCTGAGGTGGAAGGATCACCTGAGCCCAGCAGGTTGAGGCTGCGGTGGCCATGAGCCTGCCACTGCACTCCAGCCTGGGCACAGAGTGAGACTCTGACTCAAAAAACAGCAAACAAACAAACAAAAAACTGTGCATCTCGGGCAGTGTAGCTCATCAACATGACCGAACGCCTTCTCCATGCAGGCAAGGCACAGAGCGTTGCAGTGATGCAGAGATCATGAAAGCAGTACCTCCCAGGGATGCTGAATTGTAGCTGTAGAGTAGGAGAATTTAATTTGGGAGCCTAAGGATGGGATTCGAGGGGGCAGGGTGGGACAGAAGGCACGAATCTCCTGAATTTACGTGTGTGTGAGATGAGCGTTGGGGAAGGAGAGCCAGTGTCTTTAATGGTGTCCAGGGAAAGGACACCAGACACACTCCTTGTCCTATGGAGTGTAAGGAAGGGACCTTGAACGTGACGAGCAGGAGACAGGATAAGCGGGTGGAGAAGACGCCATTTAGACACAGAGTCTCACGACTGGAGTCTGTGTCTGTTCCCTCTCCTCTTCCCCGTCGTGTTCTCATCGCTGTTGAGAACAATTTAAGAAAAGCATCCGACAGAAACAAAATTCCATTTCTATCTAAAAAAATGTGTTAAGGGCGTATAATTAAAAGCATGAGTGTTTTGTTGTACTTAGGCCTGATGGCTTTTTAAAAGTTTTGCGATGCCATTACAGCTTTCCTTATTTCTGAAAAAAGGTGCTTCAATAGCACCTCCCCACAGACAGTATCTCATCAAAACCCATCAGACGATTGTGGCAAAGTGGATCATACATACAGTATCAGATGCTTAAAGAATCAAAAATTATATTTTCATTAGTATCTCAGATTTGGGAGGACAGATATCACAGAGTTGTTAAAACCTAATTCTTGCCGGGTGTGGTGGCTCACACCAGCAAGCCCAGCACTTAGGGAGGCTAAGACGGGAGGATTTGCTTGAGCCCAGGAACTCGAGACCCACCTGGCCAACATAGGGAGACCACGTCTCTACAAAAAATACAAAAAAAAAAAAGAGTTGGACATGGTGGCAAGTGCCTGTTGCCCCAGCTACAAATTAAAAATAATAACCAATAAAAGCTAATTCCTTCAAGGAAAAAAAAAAAAGGATGAATTGAGAACTACCTCTATTCAGAGGATGTTTTTCTAGTTTCGTCTCAAGAGGCAAAGTTGGCTGGTAGCGTGCCTTTTTGTTTTGAGCCAGAATGGTTATGTGAGTTGAACTAGCCCCAAGGCAAAGGGCTGGACTCAGAGCTCCCCTGCGTCCTACACAGGCAGAATTCCCAGGACTGTGTCAGACTCCAGCCCGACCTGCCAAACAGGATTCGGGAGTCTCCTGTGGGATGCTATCTCAGGGAGAAAGCGACACAAAGGTAGGACTACTTCCCGTCAAGTACATGGCCCATCCTATCTCACTACCTAGCTTCTTTCCTGACAAAATGGCTGGACACGAGAGGCCACAGCATGGATGAGTCACAGCTCGAGTGGAGGCTTGAGACAGGGAAGGCCCACCGAGCGGCATGGTGTCTAAGGCTGAATTCTTCTCTCCTCTTTCTCCAGCTCCAGCTTTCTGAGGACCCTGAACATTTTCTAACCACATTCTGTTTACAGCCTTGAGGAAGGCCGAGGCCAGCCTCCTGGGGGCCCTTGGACCACACAGAGTTGAACTTGCATTCCCCACAGGATTGGTATTGACCTCACCAATGCCTCCCATTCCTGCAAGCTGAAAATTCCTAAAATTCCACTCACCATGCAAGCCTCTGGGATTCTCTCTTCCCTCCACTTACTACCCTGTACATTCTGTCTCCTGAATTTTCCATTCATTGCCCTTCAGTCTCCCTAAGCTTTTCCCCTAGGTCTGCAGAACCTTCTTTCGTTGTAAATAAAATTCCCTACATCCCCTCAAGCACAGCACAAGGTGTTGTCTTCTCCTCATTCTTTGGTAACTTTGACATCTGGTTACCATCTGGGGCTAATATGCTCAGGTTAGCCCCATTGCAACACCAAGTCTCTCAAGTTCCCCTGTGGATTAACTTGACCTCCTAAAACACTAAGAAAAATCAAGACCAAGTGGCTGATATGCCATCAACTACTTGCAGCCACATTGTCATATGTTGTTATTAGAAGCTCACATTCATCTCCAAAGGGTGTCCCTTGCGCTCTAGGCTAACTCATTTTCCTGTATGCTGACATTCTTTCTTTCTACCTTCTCAGAAGTTGTTCCATGACTTACTTCCCCCTTTCTTTTATCGTGATAACCATTCTCTCTTAACTGGCTCTATTATACTAACTCAGTTGTTCTATTCTCCAATTCTGCAGGGGAGACTCACCATATTTTTAGTGATTTTATATGACTCTCCCTCTAGCTGCCATCCTTCTTATCCCTTCAAGTTTCTTACAAGAGTAGATTCATACTATATTGCCTCTGCACCCTAACTTCCCTTTACTCCTTAACCTGTAGCAAAAAACATCCTACCCCCAGCAGCCCACTGACAGTTCCTTCATGGAGATCATCAATTATCTTCCAGTATCTAAGCATGGAGGGGTTTTCTCAGTCATCTTACTCAATGCCTCCATGCCTTATGACTCTGTTAACTATTCCCTCCCTCTTCCTTCCTTGCCTTCCTTGATTCTGAAACTCCTGTCTTATTGATACCTACCCTCTGGTTGATTATATCCAACTTTCTTCAAGGGTTATTCTTTTTCTACTCACCCCTTAAATGTTGGTGTTCCCCCAAGTTATTGGGTGTCAACCTTTTATTTACCTCAGTGTACATAGATAATGAACCTATTTGCATATCATCCTGGATAAACTAGACACTCCTTGGCAGTGTCGAAATGGTGCAGGGTTAAAAAAAGTAATTGCCTTTTAATTGCTTTAATTAAAAAAAGATTTTAATTCTAAAAAGTAATTACCTTTTCTTTACATTGTATAATTTATGGTAAGTAAAATTAAATTAAAAGAACTATAAAGGTTATTTAAATGTTTTTGAAATTCCCAAATATTTTTTTATTCTTGAAATGGTCACTCACAATTTCTTGTCAAGACTGGAATCATAATGTCTTTACTTGATCATCACCATCAGCAAGAAGTTTTGTTGTCATGGCAGGTGAGTGAAATATTTTTAAAACGTTGACAACCATTCAAATGTTTGCAATAGTTGACATTATATTTCAAAAAGAGTCTAGATGCGGTGGCTCACGCCTATAATCCCAACATTTTGGGAGATTGAGACAGAAGGATTGCTTGAGCCTAGGAGTTTGAGACCAGCCTAAGCAACATAGTGAGACCACGTCTCTACAAAAAGTTAGCCAGGCATGAAAGTGAGTGTCTGTAGTCCCAGATACTTGGGAGGCTGAGGCGGAAGATTTACCTGAGCCTAGGAGGTCGAGGCTGCAGTAAGCTGTGATTGGGCCACTGCATTCCAGCCTGGGCCACAGAGTGACACCACAACTCAAAAAAAAAAAAAAGGATTTCAAATGGTGACATTCTCATCTGAAGTGTTTTTAGTACTGCAGATAGTCTGGATACCACATCAGCCACAGACTAACAGAACTATGTATGTGAAGTCAGAGATTTGAGGCCACCACCTGGAGCTGCAACTAGCACCCTGTCGGGCCTCCTTACCACACCTGGGGTGTGGACTCAGGTGCTAGGCCATCAGTTCCCCCAGCAACGTCACAATTGGCAACCTCCACTCTGAAGAAAATGTCTGAAATAGACGTTGAAATGGTAGGTTATGTCTTTGACTTTTTCTGAGTTTTGCAGCAAAGCAAGTGCTAAAAGATTTTCATCACGCCGGTTAACTTTGAGGACTGCAACATCAGCTGTTAGAAGCTCTATGTTCTGACATCCCATGGGGAGCCCTGGATATGGCTACTACATCTGGAGGCCATCTCCCCAGGGACCCTAAATACTCTACTCCCACCCAGCTTTCCTAAGTGTAAGGAGATTACTAACCCATGGAAAAACAGTGCCATGTAATACCAGGCAGCTCACTGCCACTGGGCGCTGTCCTTAGCCCTTTTTCTACCATACATATTCTTCCAGAAAGAGGACATCTTCTTCTATGACTGCAACAGCCTCCTGTATGTTGACAACTTCCAGGTCTAGATGTCTGTCTTCTGAACTATAGACCCATATGTAGATGTTTTCATTTGGATATTTCACAGGCCTAGAATGTCCAAAATTGAACTTAAACTCCTCCCTTATACTGAATCCCACCATCCAGTCAATGTCAATATCACTGCCTCAGTTATAGAAACCTTGGAGTCACTCTTGGCCCTTCCCTGTCCCGCACCATTCATATCTAGTCAGCCATCTCGTTGTGTCTATTTGGCTCTCAAAACATTCTACTCTTTAGGCTCTCAAAACGCTTCTACCGAAACAGCCTCCAGGCTGATCTCATTATCTCCAGACAACCCCTCCAAACAGTCAGTGGAGTGGTCTTTCTCCACATCAGATGTAATCATGTAACCTCCCAGATCGTAATCTTTAAAGGTCCCTCATTACGTATGAGAAAACCCAGATTCCCTAGCATGAAATATAAAACCCACTTAGGTCATCTCTCCAGCTCCCTCTTGTGCCATTCCATCCTCACATTCTACAATAAATTGTGTGTTTTCATGGAGTAGCTGTGGTCTGTCTCCATGCCCTGGCCTATGGTGGCATCTGTACTAGACATGCCTTTCCCTTCTGACCCCCTTCCATTTCCCCACTGGGTTGACTACTAACTGTTGTTTTAGACTCAAATAAGCTGTCATCTCCCTGGGAAAACTTCCCTGACCATCCTGATCTCAGTAGCCTCTACTAGCTATATCCATTATGTTCTGTCCATGCTTATACCATAAAACTTATTATATCATCTGTTTTCTTGAATGTTTTAAGGAAAATTATAAGATATACACAGCTGTTGGATAGTTCTGACCACAAAGGCCCCATAACAGAGTGTCTGACCCAAAATCTATGTATTGTAGGCAATAATAGGAAGCTCTGAAATGCAAGTGTAAGGACAGGTTGATTTTTCAACTCTATACTGTATGTTTGGTGCCGGATGCCTGATTTCATGACTCAAGCTGCCTCTTCTGCATAACCAGGAGATGAGCCAACCTCAGGTCCTGGTCCTCCTCACCTGAATTGCCCATTCACCCCGACCTTGTACCAGTCCCTCAGTTAGAGCAGTGTCTCCACCCCAAGTCAGTCCCCCTGTGTCTCTTTGCTAAGCCCCTGCAGGTGTGAAGCCAGCCAGTTTACAAATGTCACTTTCCCAAAGCAGAGTCATTATCCTAAGGGGCATATGCTCCCTGGCCACTTCTGGGCCCTTGTAAGGGCAGCAATCATCATCCTCGTGGTGCTGCTCCAATCCAGGGAATTCTAACTACAGCCCTCCTCTGCTGTTTGGCTGAACATCACCATAAAGTCATCCCACTGCCAGCTCTGTCCAATGTCACTGTACTATTTAAGCTCAGAATGTAACTTAACTTGATATGAGCATTCAATATCCATTTGACTTTTGCCTTTCGGACTTTAGCACTTTTTATTTGCTCTTGAGATTAGGCACTCTGCAAATGATTGTTGGAGGAATGGGTGCTCTAAGTAGACAGGGTGGAGGGTAGATTTTTCAGGAAGAAGGTTCAGAGGTGAGAGAGAGAGCTAGAAAAGAAAGAAACAAAAAGTAGATTTGGATGCAAAAATGATGAGATCAGTTGACCACATCTGGAATTTGCAGTGCCTCTGGGACCCTCCCAAATAAGCCAAGAGCCTAGGGATAAGCATTGGGAGGTAACGTCAAGGAAGGCTGACCTGGCCCAAGTCACTGTTGCCTAATGTCTCCAGACAATAACCACATCACCTACTGTGAATTTTAACCACGACTTAGGGAAAACCCTATTGGGAGCTCTCCAGTAATGAAGGGAAACATTTCCCGCTATACGTTGATATGAAGAGTGGGTGATGGCCCAGAAAGATGGAAAAAGGAACCCTATACAGAAGAGAAGACTCAAAAATCATATGACCCTATCATAATTTTGTCCAGTAACAACAGGCTGTATTTCTGACTAATCTTAGAACCAGCTCATTCTCACAAAGTTCGAAGTGGGAAACAAAATGCAATGTTTCTAAAATTCTGGCTTGATTTCATGCCAGCGTCGCATGACTCTGACATTAGGGACCAAGGCAGCGGAACGGGGTGCACAGCGGACTTCACAACAATTTCATTAAATGGCTCAAAAGACTTGCTTTGGCATTAATCAATTCTTTCAAGACAATAATTTGATGACTTAAGAATAAGTAAATCAAAAGCATATGTGTTACACTTTCCTTGAAGTGTACGAGCGTTCCCAAGTAAGGAAAAAGACGTCTGGCAAAACCCACCCTGCCTTTGCCAAACCTAAAGTGTTTGAAAAATAATGAGAGAGGTTTTGCCAAACCCCAAATGACACTGTGTTCTTCCATCCCACATCCCACCCAGATCTCCAAAAGTGCAAAGCTAATACCTCTACTCAGCCTTCCAAATGAGCTCGGCATCTTGAGAGGAAACCAAACTGCCTTATCAAGAACTTCCAAAGACATTCCTGAACAGTTTTAGAAAGAAATCATTGGAGTGAATAGTCCTGTGCTACCCATCTCTGCTCTGATCCATAAGATTTCCATATCAGAATTTTAAAAATATTGTCTAGTGAGTACTCTGTGAAATTATTTTGAGTCTTGGGCATTGCACGCAGAAAAAGTACTTTTCAATAAACTTTATAAAAATACAATAATGTCTTCCTAGTGAAGTCTTGACAACCGTGTGTGTCTGTGTGTGTGTGTATGTATATGTATATATCTCCTTCTATAAGTTTTCATAGAGCTCACTACCTGAAAAACCATGTTTTATTCAAATCATCCCTGAACTAAAACTAACTTTGCGACTGAAGCTGCCAATAGGAAATTCCCTGGGGCCTGAGTCAGGTCAAGATTGAAGCAAGTAAGCAAGGCCTTTGAGAGATCACAGTGTGCTGGCATGAGGGTGGGACTGGAGGGTGTTCTCACCCTGCAAATGACTCTCTTTGAACAGTAACTTCAGCTTTGTGGAACTTGCACATGAGGGTACTTTCATCTGGAAGATTGCTAGCGAATATCTGATAAAACCACTTTGCACTTGCAAAATGACATTGTCTTACCCAAAGGCCGGGAATCAATGTAGCACATCACAGGGTTATTAGTCTTGGAAAAACTATTCCTAGGTTTTTCTTCTGGAGCAAAAAAGCAGCTAATTCTCTTATGCTTTCTTGCATTTTATTTATTTTTAATTGCAGATTAAGTACCTGAAATGTTTTTAGGCACTTCATAGTACCATGTTTCAAATATTTACCGTTTGTTGAAGTTTTCATTTTATTTGAGACAAAGTCTAAATCTGTCACCCAGGCTAGTGTGCAGTGGTATGATCACAGCTCACTGCAGCCTCGACCTCATGGATTCAAGCAATCCTCCTATCTCAACCTCCTGAGTATCTGTCTGGGACTACAGGTGCACACTACCACACCCAGCTATTTATTATTATTATTATTTTTGTAGGCAGGGTCTCCCTATGCTACCCAGGCTAGAGTGCAGTGGTGTGATCATGATTCACTGTAACCTTAAATTACTGGATTCAAGTGCTCCTGCCTCAGCCTCGGCTTCCACTTCCCAAGGATCTAGGACACAGCCACAAAACCCAGATAATTTTTTTTTTTTTTTGGTAAGGATAAAGTCTCACAATGTTGCTCAGGCTTGCCTTGAACTCCTGGCCTCGAGCAATCCTCCATCCTCTACCTCCCAAACCACTGGGATTACAGACATGAGCCACCACGCCTGACATCCATATGTTGAAATTTAGATGAGAAACTCCAGAGATGTGTTGATTAATCCAAAATATCTTGTGTTGTTTTTGCATCATTTTTGATTGAAAAATTCATTTCTCCCAGAATTGAAGACCTCAGAGACCAGACTCCCAAGGACCATGGCGTAAGGCAGAAGAAGGGCCTGAGAAGGTCCTAGCTTGTGGATCCCAAGCGCTGTGGATGCGTGTTATTATCTCCATCACGCAGAGTGTCCTTGCTATCTTGGACCCCAAGTCTTGCAACACAGAATTCAGAGGCTAAGTACAGTCATATTCGTGCATTTCCCCAAATGTTATTAAAACAAGTCCATCTCCGGATTGGCAGGTATATATTCGTTCTATTGCTGTGTAACCTATTACCCTAAAATTCAGTGGCTTTAAAAAACTATAAACTCTTATTTTTAATTTCACAGCTTCTCTGGGTCAGGAGTCTGAGAGCAATTTAGCAGTGAGGTTCTGCCTGCCTCAAGGTCTCTCCTGCAGTGACAGCCCAGCTATGGGTTGGAGTTGCAGCCCTCTGCAGCCTGCCTGGACCTGGAAGGTACACTGCCAAGGTGGCTGAACCCATATCTACCAACAGGAGGCCTGGGGTGCTGCCAGCTGTCAGCAGGTAGGTCAGCTCCTTGCCATCGTGCAGACCTCTCCACAAGGCTGCCATCCTCATGACGCAAGAACGCATGATGTCAGTGCAAGGAAAATGCCACCTTGCAGGCTCCAAAGCCATAGTCATCAGCTCCACCACATTCTACTCATGAGAAACAAGCCACCACATCCAGCCCACACCCATGGTGAGAGAAGCAGACTCCACCTTTAGAATGGAGTGGTGTTGGAGAACGTATCGACGCGTTTTTAAACGACCACATCCAAAGATGCATCTGTATCCTCCTATGTCCACCCCAGTCCCCCATATCACTGAGGGCCTCAAAAGGACTTACTGCAACACCAACAAGAAGTCCAGTAAAGTTCTCGTCCCAAACTGGTACAAACCCCAGGGTCTCCTGGCATCGGCTGTGGCTGCCTCTGCGCCCACAGGCTTGCAGGGCCTCCCTGACTATTCCACGGATGCCAGGCCACACGCAGCCACTGTGTTGGCCAACGTTTCCACACAGCAGCTTCGGAGAAAGGGACTTTGACAAGACTCCACTCTCTGCATGAATCCCTGCTTGGTGGGCCTTTCACGAGGTCCCCTCCTCTTAGTCCCTCAGACAACCTTCCTCCTCCCAGGTCCCTGCACCCTCTGCTCAGATTTCTCACCGTCCAAGGTGTCCTCTACTCCCCATGGGAGCCTTAGCCACTTGGCAATCCCTGGGATTTCTGGGGTGGGGGTGAGATTCCTTTGTATTCTCTGAAGAGGAAAGGTTTCATTCCACTCCCTGTAAGAACTTCCTCCGTGTGTATGTGTGTGTGTGTGTGTGTGTGTCTGTGTGTGTGTGTGTGTGTGTGTGTGTGTGAGAGAGAGAGAGAGAGAAAGAGAGAGAGAGAGAGAGAGAGATCAGGGACTCCCCCCCCAAAAAACCGGAATGACCCTTTGGAAGGTGGACCCCTGGTAGTGCAGGTTTCCCCCACCAGGTAAATGTTCTAGGAACCCATCGGCACCAGTGGACAAGCTAGCGTTGCTGAGAGAGATGATTCTCAGAAGAAACATCCCAAGTGGTGGCAAACATGTGACTGGTTCCTCCACCAGGACAGCACGCCTGCCCACGCCGCACTGAGTGTTCAGCAGCTTTTGACTAAAAACAGCACGATCCCCGTGCCCCACCCTCCCTATTCACCCAATCTGGTCCTGAGAGTCATTTTTGGTTTTCCCAGATGAAAAAATTCCTCAGAGGGAACTGTTTTGCCCGTGTGGAAGAGGTGACACAAAAAACAGTAGAAACACTAAAAGGCATCCAAATAGACAAGTTCAAAAACTGTTTTCAGCAGTGGAAAAAGCGTTTCAATAGATGTATTGCCTCAAATGGAGAGGACTTTGAAGGTGACGAAAGTTTAAACATGGAAGAATAAATACACAATTTTTTATCAATAAATTCTGGGGTTTTGGGGGTCCCCTTTAGAGAGAGAGAGAGAGGTTTTACACACACACACACACGTTTTTACCATCCCCTAAATAAAAAAGACAAGAAAAAAAAGGAGGTAGACAGGGAAGAGAAGGGAGGAAGGGTGGGTGGAGGAGAGAAAGAGAAAGAAAGAGAGAACAGAGACAGAGGAAAGAAATGCTTGGAAGGTCCCAGCCTGCGGAGCTCACATGCTGGGATGTGTTCATCTCCCTTCGTGCAGCGTGTCCCTGCTGTTCAGGATCCAATGACTGGAACACAGAATTCAGAGAGTAAGTACGGTCACATTCCTGCATTTCATCAAACCGTCTTACCACGTCAGCCACAAACTGACGGAACTGCGTATGTGAAGTCAGAAATGCGGGACCACCACCTGGAGCTGCACCTACCACCCTGTCAGACCTCCCTACCACGCCTGGGATGTGGACTTGGGTGCCTAGACCATCAGTTCCTCTAGCAAAGCCACAGGACAGAGACAGACAGAGAGAAAGAGAGGGAGGGAGGGAGGGAGGGAAAGAGGGAGGGAGGAGAAAGGAACAGAAAGCTTTTCCTGCTAGCGATTTGGATAGCAGAAAGACTTGATCAAGTCACAAAGCACTCTATCCCATCCTAATCACAATCACATGCTCCCTACATATTTATGACAAAAGTTTGTAGAGTAGTATACAAGCAACACACCTCAGGACTGGGGGAAAAAAGGCAATTTTAGTAGCGTCACATAAAACTTCTGCTGAGCTAGGTGATATTTTGTTCTTTGGATAAAAGTAATAAATCTTCTTTTGTTTAAGTGACAGGTGGTTGGGATTGTTAGCATGTACTTTTGGAAAATTCTACAGTTTAGAGAGAAAGAAAGGTATGCAACACCAAGATTAGGACCTAAATCTTTTTCACCCGGGCAGGAGTTAGATTAAAAACCCCATGTGTCCAGAGACTCTGCTGTGGTCCCTGAATGCAGGTAATACTTTTCCGGTATTGCAGGGATGCGGCAAGACTTGCATTACAATTTACTGGCGGCCTCAGCCTACCTGTTTTCATCCTTTTTACAGCTACCACCCACAAATGGGACCTGTTCAATCACACAGTAAATTTTGGTGTGGGAACACCATGACTACGGGGATGAAGTTTCTACACATGGGTGTTGGAGGGACACAAATATATTCAGATCACAGTATTCCCCCTTGTTTTAGGGAGTTGCAAGTATGGACATCTAAAGAATGAGATTGAATCCTATGGTGTTAGATTGAAGTTGGAGATATCAGCATAATACCATGGTCTTCGAAATATGTAAACAGACAAATAAATACATGTAGATGCAAATGCAATGTGTATAACTTCCTGAGACCTGTCCACTCAGCAGGCAAGGAGCGCAACACTCAGTCATCACGAACACAGCTAGCAAGAATAACTCCACGAACATAAAGACCATGATCCTATAAACACTATTCTCCGCTGAACGGGGACAGGACTCCACAGAGAAATGGCCGACTTCAGGGCTGCAGCAGGGAACATGCAAGATGAGTTTGGAATACCTACTTGGGTGGGAATGTAAAGAAAGGCTCCCAGCATGATGCGGATGTGTCAAAAGGACACACACGTCAGCTGGAAGAGGCTTCCATGGGCAACTATGGTCCAATGTGTGCATCAAAATAAATAGTGATAGCTATGAATTACAAGGGGGAATACGGTGATCTGCATATATCTGTGTCCCTCCAACACCCATGTGTAGAAACTTCATCCCCGTAATCATGGTGTTAAGAGGTGGGGCCTTCAGGTGGTGTTTGGATCACAAAGACTCCACCTCCACAAATGGGATTAGTTAACTCATAGGAGAGGCTTGAGGGAGCTTCTCCACCTTCTGCATGGTGTGAGGATGCACAGAAGTCTTCCTCTATGAGGAATGGGCCCTTACCAAACACTGAACTTACGGCACCTTAGTCTTGACTTCCTGGCCTCCTGAACTGTTGACCTTAAATTCCTGCTGTTTATACATCACCGAGTTCAAAATATGTTGTT
>CAUYQG010133811.1:0-49007 GCA_963574415.1 Tarsius wallacei | reverse complement strand
ACAAAAAAGCGGCAGTTGTGATCTTAATATCAGACAAAATAACCTTTAAGCTATGCTATCAAAAAATTTAAAAGACATGGAAGGACACTACATAATGATAAAAGGTTCAGTCCATCAACAAGAAATATTCATCCTAAACATATATGCACACAAAAGAGGAGCACCAACTTTTATAAAGCAGCTTCTAGGTAAACTAAAAAATGATATTGAGATCATCAAGGTAAAAATCAACAAGGAAGCCGGGCTCGGTGGCTCAGCCTGTAATCCTACACTTTGGGAGGCCGAGGTGAGTGAATTGCCTGAGCCCATAGGTTTGAGACCCTCCTGGGCAACTTGGCAAGACCTCATCTCTACAATAAATCAAAAAAATTAGCCAGGCGTGGTAGCGCATGCCTGTAGTTCCAGCTACTTGGAAGGCTGAGGTGGAAGGATCACCAGAGCCCAGCAGGTCAAGGCTGCAGTGGCCAGGAGCGGCCACTGCACTCCAGTCTGGGTGACTGAGACTCCAACTCAAAAAAAAAAAAAAAATCAACAAGGAGATCCAGAACCTCAACTTGACACTTGACCAAATGGACTTTATAGATACCTACAGAACACTCCACCCAACAACCACAGAATATACATTCTACTCATCACCACACAGAATGTACTCCAAGATTGACCACATCCTTGGCCATAAATCAAGCATAAACAAATTCCATAAGATCAAAATACTGTTATGCACCTCCTCAGACCACAGTGGATAAAAAATAAATATCAACACCAACAAAACTCTCCCCAAACCCACAAAGACATGGACACTATAGTTGTTTGTTTGTCTCATTGTTGGTTGGTTTTCTCTTCTCTTTCTTTCTTTTTTCTCTTTGATCTTTCTTTGTTGTTATTTTCTCCTTCTTCTTTCTCTTTTTTCTCTCCTTCTTCCCTCTCTTTTCTCTCTTATACTCTATCTTGTACTCAGGAACTACACAAGCATACCCACTGTAAGGTCATATTGTGTGGAGATGGAAAGCAAGTCCCAACTTGCCCATTCAACAGGCAGCAAGCATTGTGACCCATCAGTAGGCTCTGAATCCTTGCAACCCCTCCCTCACCCCCTAGTAAGTGGTCAAAATTTTAAAGAGATGGAACAATGCCCCACCCCATCCCTATTTTATAATTGAACAAACTCAGAGGTGCGGCTCAGGGAAGAACAGAAAGTAGAGCAAATATCAGAAGTGATTGCTTCTCCATTTCCCACTGAGAAACAGAATTAAAGAGAAGGATAAGAAAATTGCTACAAATGAAGAAAAAACAATAAAAAATCACTGGAAATCCCCAGAGCCACAACAAAGAGACAGTGCTTGAAAGATAAGTTACTGGAGCACAAACAATGGCTATCTCCAAGAACGACTATATCCAGAAGGTACTTACAGAAATCAGAGAATCATTGGATAAAATGAATAAAAGTCAAGAAATGAAAGAGCTAGGATTAAACGAAATTGCAATAGAGTTGGTCAGACTCAGGAAAGCGTATTTAGAAATAACAGAAATAAAAACCCTATCCAGGAAATAAATAACAAACTGAAAAGCATAGGAAACAGAATTGACCAAGCAGAAGAAAGACTCTCAGAGCTGGAAGACCAAAATATGGAATTAACCCAATCAATTTAAAATATAGAAAATAAACTTGAGAAGAAACTCTCCAAGAGTTGTGTGATTTTATCAAGAAACCAAACCTATGTCTGATTTGTATACCTGGTATAAAGAAAAATGGAAAATACCTTGGAACAAACATTCCATGAGGTCATTCAAGAAAACTTTCCTCATCTGGTCAGAGAGACAACTATACAAGCACAAGAGATTCAGAGAACCCATATAAGATATCTTATGAGAAGACCAACCCATAGACACATAGTAATTTGCCTACAAAATGAAGGTATAAAAGAAAAATTCCTAAAGGCAGCAAGGGAAAAAAATCAGACTATCTTCCAGGGAAGACCAATCAGAATTGCTCCAGAGTTATCTACGGAAACACTACAGGCAGGAAGGGATTGGACCCCAATATTTAATGTTCTCAAAGATAAACAATTTCAGCCGAGAATTTCCCACCCAGCCAAGTTAAACTTCATCAGCAATTGAGAATTAAAATTCTTCCCAGACATCCAATCCCTAAGAGAATATGTTGCTTCCAGATCAGCTCTACAGGAGATGCTTTAAAAGAGACTGTGTACAAAAGAGAGAAGAAACAAAAGAAAGACCATACACTTCACAAGATCACAAACAAACAGAAGCAACAGCACACACAGCACACCCACAAACATTAAAACACACACATATATTAACACAAAAGCTAAAAGAAAACAAAACAGCCTTATAAGAGCCTTATGACAGGGACAATAATTAACCTGAACATGAATGAACTAAATGCACCAGTGAAAAGACAGAGAATGGCAAACTGGATAAAAGAGTATGACCCAACAATATGCTGCCTCCAAAAAACAAACCTCACTACAAAGGACACCCACAGGTTTAAAGTTAGAGGATGGAGAATAAACTTGCAGGAGAATGGAAAACAAAAAAGACAAGCGTCCTGATATTAATATCAGACAAAACAACATTCAAGCTATCAAAAATTTAAAAAGATACAGAAGGACACAACACAACGATAAAAGACTCAATCCATCAAAATCCATCCTTAAATATATGCACCCAACACAGGCGCACCAGGATTTACAAAGCAACTATTAAGTAAACTAAAAAAGGACATTGATTCTAACACTGTCATAACTGGAGATTTAAATACCCTATTAACAACTCTAGGCAGATAATTGAGGCAAAAAATCCATAAGGAGATCCAGAACCTCAACTTGATGCCTGACCAAATGGACTTAATAGATACCTACAGAATACTCCATGCAACAACCACTGAATATACATTCTACTTATCACCACATAGAAAATACTCCAAGATTAACCACATCCTCGGCCATAAATCAAGCATAAACAAATTTCACAAGATAAAAATATGGCCATGCACCTTCTCAGACCACAGTGGAATAAAATAAATATCACAACCAACAAGATCCCTCCAAAACACCCAAAGACATGGACACTGAACAGCATGATGCTAAACAACTCCTGGGTCAACACAGAAATCAAAACAAATGAAAAGATTTATGGAAACAAATGAAAACAAAGATACTCCTACGAAACACTCTGGGATGCCATGAAAACAGTACTAAGAGGGAAATTTATAACTCTTCACACACACATCAAGAAAATAGAGAGTTCACAAATTAAAAGCCTAAAAAATCACCTAAGGGAGTTCGAGAGGCAAGACCACCAAAACTCTAACTTCAGCAGGAGAATCCAGATCACCAAAGTAAAAGCCCAAATACAGGACATAGAAGACATATCATAGAAAAAATTAACAAAATAAAAGGCTGATTCTTTCAAAGGATAAACAAGATTAATGAACCCCTAGCCGAATTGACCAAGAAAAAGACAGAAAAAGTCTAAGCAAATACTGTCAGAAATGCAAAAGATCAAGTCACAACTGCCCCTGAAAAAATGCAAAAGATTATCAGAGATTACTATGCACATCTATATGGAAACAAACTCGAAAACCTAAATGAAACAGGGGAATTTTGGACATCACACAACCTCCCAAGTTTGAAACAAAAAGAAATTCTGACCCTAAAGAGACCAATAACAACCCAGGAAATTGGGTGAGTGGATTGCCTGAGCCCACGGGTTTGAGACCCACCTGGGCAACTTGGCGAGACCTCATCTCTACAATAAATAAAAAAATTAGCCAGGTGTGGTAGCGCGCGCCTGTAGTTCCAGCTACTTGGAAGGCTGAGGTGGAAGGATCGCCGGAGCCCAGCAGGTCGAGGCTGCGGTGGCCAGGAGAGGCCACTGCACTCCAGTTTGGGCGACAGAGTGAGACTCCAACTGAAAAAAAAAAAAAAAGAAAGTATTCCAAGCAATCAAGAAAGATGGAACTCTCCCCCAAATCATTTTGTAAGCCAGCATCATACTAGTACCCAAACTGGGTAAAAATCCAACAAAAAAAGAGAACTACAGATCAATATCCCTAATGAACATAGAAGCAAAAATACTCAACAAGATTCTACCAAACAAGATCCAACAACACATCTCAAAAATCATCCACCAAGAATAAGTTGGCTTCATCCCCAGATGTTGCTGGTTCAACATCTACAAGACTATACTGCAATTCAATACATCATAGATGCAAAAACAAGAACCACATGATTATATCATTAGATGCAGAAGAGGCTTTCAACAAAATCCAGCACCCATTATAGCTAAAAATCCTTGAACACCTTGGCATAGAGGGAATATACCTCAAAATTGTAAGAGTCATCTTATGATAAACCCACAGCCAACATGTTGCTAAGCAGACAGAAATCGTAAGTATTTCACCTGACAACCAGAATAAGGCAAGGCTGCCCCACTCTCACCCCTCCTGTTCAACATAGTGTTGGAAGTCCTAACCAGAGCAAGCAGACAAGAGAAGAAAACCAGGGGTATCCAAATAGGAAAAGAAGAAGTTGTTATCCCTCTTTGCTAATGATATGACCCTATACCTTGAAAACCCAAGAGAATCTGTCAAAAACCTTTCTGCACTGATAAAGGATGTTGGCAAAGACTCAGGGTACGAAATCAACATGCAAAAGACAGCTGCATTTTTATGCACCAACAACAAACAGGCAGAGAACCATATAAAAAGCATGATCCCATTCACAATAGCTACACACACAAAAATGAAATACCTTGGCATCTTCCTAATCAGAGAAGTGAAAGACCTTTACAATAAAAGCTACAAAACACTGCTCAAAGAAATCCAAGAAGACACAAATAAATGGAAAAATATTACACGCTCATGGATTGGAAAAATCAACATTGTTAAGATGTCCATCCTACCCAAAGCAATCTACAGATTCAATGCAATACCCATTAAATTACCAACATCATTCTCTTAGACCTGGAAATGACAATACAGAAATTCATATGGAAACATACATAACCATGAATAGCCAAAACAATCCTCAGCAAAAGATACAAAGCCGGAGGTATCATACTTCCAGACTTGAAACTTTATTATTATAAGGCTACAATAATCAAAACAGCCTGGTATTGGTACAAGAACAGGCATACAGACCAATGGAACCAAGACAGCAATTCCAGAAGCAAAATTTCAATTTCTCAACCAACCCATCCTCAACAAAGCCTCCACCAACAACCAGGAAGGAGAGGGGAGAACCTGTTCAGTAAACAGTGCTGGAAAACTGGCTGACTACATGCAGTAGAATGAAACAGGACACCTATCGCCATACACAAAAATCAACTCTAAATGGATCAAAGACCTAAATGTAAAACCTCAAACTATAAGAGTCTTAGAAAACACAGGAGAAATCCTTATGAAAATTAGAATAGGCAACCAATTCCTGATCAAACCCCCAAAAGCCCATACCATTAAAGATAAGACAGACAAGTGGGACCCTCAACAAACTGAAAAACTTCTGCAAAGCAAAAGAAACCATTAAGAGACTGGGGAGACAGCCCACAGAATGGGAAAAATATTTGCCAACTGCATATCTGACAAAGGCCTAACATCCAGGAACAACAAGGAACTCAAACATGTTGAATGGAAAAAAACAAACAACCCTATTAAAAAAGTGAACAGGCCAGGCACGGTGGCTCAAGCTTGTAATCTCAGCACTTTGGGAGGCTGAGGCAAGAGGACTGCCTGAGTACAGGGGTTCAAGACCAGCCTAGGCAACTTGGTGAGACCTCGTCTCTAAATAAATCAAAAAATTAGCCGGGTGTGGTGGCATGCGCCTGTAGTTCCAGCTACTTGAAAGGCTGAGGCGGACAAATTACCTGAGCCCAGCAGGTTGAGCATGCAGTGGCATGCTCACAGCCACTGCACTCCAGCCTGGGCCACAGAGTGAGACTCCAACTCAAAAAAAAAATAGATATGAATAGACACTTCTCAAAAGAAGACATATGTGCAGCCAATAGACACATGAAAAAATGCTCAGCCTCTCTAATCATTAAAGTAATGTGAATCAAAACAACACTGATATACCACCTAACTCCAATCAGGATGGCCATCATTAAAAACTCAAAAAAACAACAGATGCTGGAGAGGACGTGGAGTAAAGGGAACACTTCTACACTGCTGGTGGGAGTATAAGTTAGTACAATCTCTGTGGAAAAAGTGTGGGATTTCTACAAGATCTAAAAACCGACTTTCCATATGACTCAGCAACCCCCCTTCTGGGAATATACTTGAAGGACCTCAAACCATTCTACAAAAAAGATACCTGCACATGCATATCTATTGTAGCACTATTCACAATGGCAAACACATTAAACCAACCATGTTGCCCATCAGAACCGGACTGGATTTAAAAAAAAAGTGATACATATACACAATGGAATATTACACAGCCATAAAGAAGAACAAAGTTAAGGACTTTGCAGCAACTTGGATGGATTTAGAGTCTATTGTACTCAGTGATCTATCATAGAAACAAATAACTGAGTACCACATGTTCTCACTCAGGAGTGGACCCTGAACATCTAGCATAATACTACAAGAAAGGGATGGGCAATAGCTGGACACTGCCAGGGGGCGGGGTGGCACATAACATTAATAAGAGTACCTGATCCCAAACCAGGCAAAGTGAGGGTCATGGGAGGTCTAAACTTCACCTGTACGATGACCACTTAAGTACCTAACCCCATAAATTGTACCCCACAACTTTGAAATTAAAATTAAAAAAATATAGAGAACTACAAATAAGATAGCATGCACAAAACTTTGAAACACTGTCTTCAACTTCACAAGAACATTCTGTTATTTTCTACATTTTTGTTGTTTTTAGAAACTTTATCTGTTATCCAACCACCAGTTGAAACAATGAGGTCAAAGAGAGAATTTATCTCCTGTGTTATGACACAGTTAAGAAGATATCTATGTTTTGTAAAGGGTAGAAATATCTGGTCTAGGCATTTCTCTATGTAGCCCACATCCATGGGACAACAGAGGTGGATGCTCATAGCCCTGAAATCAACTCACCACCTTGGGCTTGCCCATGTTTTGCTGTGGAATTTTTTAGATTACCAGTTAGAACCAGAAGGAAAGTCAGTAAACCAACCTCAGAGACTGATCCCCAGTAAAATAAGTAGAAGAAACACCGGTATGAACAGTCAGACATTTGGTCTTTCATAACTTTTAGGTTGAACTGAGACAAGGTTGACCACAGGAATAAAGCAAAGATTTGCAAATGAAAAGCAAAGGAGTTTGTTCTGCCCACAGGAGAGCAGGATGACACTAAGAGGTAGAGCGACAAGGGGGGTTGAGGAAGGAGGGCTCTTAAAGTTTCAACAAGGAAGCAGTGAAAGCAAAAGCAACAGTCCAGCAGTTGCAATCCTGAGTACTGATAACACAGGTCTTGCATCCTTGGCTGTTGTCAGGGCAACTAGGCCTGTGACCCCAGGGCCTTCAGTCTCTGGTGGGCTGGTGGACACACCAAATGTTGATGACAATGAGGTCAGTTCGGTCCTATATGGTTGATAAACAAAGACCTAGAATAGACATGCTTGGGAGGTGCAAAAATAATTGTCAATAACTCCCTCCAGAAAGCTGCTTCTGTCCCTGTCCTTGATTGGAGCCGGATAGGCAGCTAGCAAAGTGTGAGAAGGCTTAAGCAACGTTAACATGGCTGTTCTCCAGTTGTTACCCCGTATGACGTCGCCCTTTCAATAACTTTCCTTCAAGTTGATGATTGGCCTAGTAGTGTGAACCACGGCCCCACTAAGTGCCTAAACGACAGTATTTACTGTCATTTTTTTTTTAATTCAGTTGACTTTTTTATTTTTTATTTTTGAGTTGGAGTCTCACTCTGTCCGCCCAGACTGGAGTGCCCTGGCCGCTCCCGGCCCCCGGCCCCCGCAGCCTCCACCCGCTGGGCTCCGGCGATCCTTCCGCCTCAGCCTTCCGAGTAGCGGGAATTACAGGCGCGGGCTACCACGCCCGGCTGATTTTTGATTTATGGTAGAGATGAGGTCTCGCCAAGTTGCCCAGGCGGGTCTCGAACCCGCGGGCTCAGGCGATCCACTCACCTCAGCCTCCCAAGGTGCGGGATTACAGGCTGAGCCACTGAGCCCGGCTCAGCTGACATTTTAATGAAGAAATCCTATACATCAGAACCATCACAATTTCAGCCGCTCCCGTTGTTGAGGGGGCATCAGGAGCTACCTCTGGAGGATGAACGGAACCGTGGATTCTTTACAAAATCGGTGTCGCCACCTTAAAGTTTGAGGGTGACACCTTACTAGCGTGCTGCCAAGTGTCACAAAGGCGGGGCCATTGGTTTCTCTTCTAGAAGAGTCACATCTTAAAACCGGCTTGTCGCTCACAAGGAAGAACTGGCATGGCGGGAGGGAACAGACTGTGCCGGCGAGGACCCGCCGGGGTTCAGGCCACCGCTCCACGGAGGGCCAGGACAGAGCAGGGTCTCTCCTCCGTTCCTGCAGACACCAGAAAGTTCGGTTAAGAAGATAGGAGAGCTTAGGGCTGTTTCTGAGAAAGCGCCTGGCAGGGCCAAGAGTGGCCTCCAGGGAGCAGGAGGAGTTCTGAAAAGAGGAGGGCAACCCAGGCCGCTGTTGGGTCTTCGCGGCAGCCTCCTCCCTCCTCCCGGAGCCCAGGTCAAAGCAAGGGGCCTGAGGGCTGCAGGGCCACGGGATCGGGTCGCCTGCGGTTGCCCAGGGGCCCGGGGCGCCAGCAAGCCTGTGGCTGCCACCGCGGGGAAGGCTCGCTGGAGCCTCTCCACTGCCTCCTTGATGCGGTTCCTCGAGAGCACGAGCTGCTGCGGAGGCTCGTGCGGGCCGTCGTCGCTGGCGCCCGGGGGGCTTGGGTCCCTCGTCGCTGTTGCAGGCGCCGGCGCCCCAAAGTCATCCTCCCCCGCAAGGCCCGCTCGGCCTGCAGTAAGGCCGAGGTCCCCAGAGCGCAGAGCAGGCCCCGGGGCGCCGCCCCCACCCCGCCCCTTGCCCTCCATCCCCCACCTCCCCCCTCCCCCCACCGCCTGGGTCACCGCCGGCAGGGGCAAAAGGGCGTCGCTTGCCGCCCCTTGGGACACTCTGGGCGCCGTTCCTGTGTGGGCTATACACCTGACGGTGTCCACCCTAATCCATGAGTGCACTACCACCCCCCGCCGCCCCACTCCCGGTTGCTCCAGGACCCAGGGGATGAGGTAGGACAGTGGTTCCTGAGTTCCCAGGGGGCCCCGGGTCATCCCTGACTTCTTTGCCCCCTCACCTGGCCCTGCGACCCTCCTGTGGTTGCGGATCCTGGTCTCTGTGCTGATCAGAGGAGCACCCAGCCCCTCAAATTCCACTTCCCTCCCCTAACCCTTAACCACTGCCGGCCTGCCCACTAGCCTCCTATTAGGTAAGACTCCAGCATGAAAGCAGGAGTGATAATTAGAGAAAGTTGGCCTGGAAGGCCATGAGATCGGCTCTGGTCCTATTATGGGGCTGAACTGTTTCCTCCTTCCCAGGAGACAGTCGCATCACTGAGACCCTGGAGACCCCTGTGCCACCTGTCACTGTCAGCGCTGACCCTGCACCAATGTACGTGACCTGGCCTTACCCTGGCCCAAGGCCGAACTCCCCTTCTCCGACACTCCAGGTCTGCTCTGAGTATCTGGGTCATAAGCCAGGCCCTTTTAGGACCTCATGCTAGCCAGAAGCTGAACTCTTTCTCCCCACTTCCCTTTTGCCATCATTCCAAAGTTGAGTTGACCAAGGTCCACAGGGTTGCCCCTCTCTGACATCCTGGCCTCTGTCTCTAATATGTCCACTGGTCATTAGTGCCTGGCCTACCTGTCTTAGAAGTGGCCTCCATCAGGGTAACTTTTCCAAAACACACATGGGCCCACACCTCTTCCCCACCCCAGTTCTGTTACCACTTTCCTAGTCCTCATGTCCCAGCTCTGAAGATGAGTGGTTCAGTCCTGCTGACCTCTGGGATCTCAACTTGGGACCTTCTGTCAAGCAATCAGCATAGACAGATTGAGCTTCTGGGAACTCATGCTGGATCACGTTCCTTCCCAGTTTACACTCACAAGAAGCTTCCAAGTGCTGTTAGAATGGGATTCAAACTCCCGCCAGGCACACAGAGGCCCTCCAAGGCCAAGTGTGTCCTTGAGTGTCCTGCTTTCTGGACTTACTTGACTGGTCAATCCACTCTCTGTGCTCAGCCCCCTGGGCGTCTTACTTCCTGGAAGAAGCCGTTTTGGCAGCCTCAAGGCTGTGGATTCCACTCTTCCTGCCACCTGGGATTCTTCCTGGGGGAGGGAGAGGTGAGTTTCACAGACTGGATGAACCCCTCCTGGACCAGGGCACACCCTACCAGACAGCTTCCCTATCTTGCCTGCCCTCCTCTCCTCACCTCAATCTGGCAAAGCAGGTGAACGCAGAGGAGTCCAGACAGGTAACGGGAAGGGTGGTGTGCTACTTTTTGATTTAGGGAGCACAGGAAGAGGAACAAGAAAGTGGAAAACAAAAATGAATTGTTTTGCATATCAGTCGCCGCCAGTGGCAATGCCCAGTGTTTACATACATGCTTCTAAAACTGAAGAAAGTCTGAGCTTTAAGTGAGAATTAGTAGGCACCAACTCACAAGTAGGTGATGCTGAAATTGTGGAGCTGCAGGCTCATCTCTCTGAGGATAGTGAGACTTTTCAGAATATCCATGTTGCTTCCTGTACCACGTGAGATCTGACTGACAGGCGCAGTCAGAAAAAGAAGAGGTGGGACCAGACCCAGTGAAGGCTCAGAAGATTTTGATGACACGAAAGCACAAGAAGCTCTGAGGAGTTTTGGTTTGGAATGGAGATATCATAGCCTATGACCCTGAGAGTTAGTGGAGCGGAGGTAATCTCAGATGTGAGCAGTGCTAGTTTTAAAAATATTCCTAAGAGAAATAGGCAAAGTCACTGGTCATTCCCTATAGTCTTTGTCCCCAAAGATGTGTTCTCAAGCCATTCTCTAAACCATAAGTTTATTCTCATAAGGGAAAGGGCACCAAGGATTGGACGGCCCGTGCAATCAGTTTAAGGGTGGGGAGCAAATGCCCCTATCCATTGTAAAGGCTGCCCTCTTAGGACAGTCTCCCCTCATGTCCCCCATGTGCAGATGCGACTGTTTTCATCCTGTCCTGGAAGCAGCGCAGAGCTGACCCTCCCTCCAAGGGTGAGGTGTGGATGTCACTCTCTCTAGCTCCAGCTGGTCAGTGTAGACAGTACAGCTGATGCCCTGGAGGACCTGAGTCAGCAAACCCCAAGGAGTGCTGTGGGGGGCTACCTGCAGGTAGAATTCCACCAGCTGGTCCTGCAGGAGGTAGGGCAGTCACCCACCCCAAGCCAGTCACCCACCCCAAGCCAGGTCCCGGCCTTGCCTCTCCCCACTAGGTCAACAAAGATACACAGGCTCTCACTGATGAATAGGAGGGAACTCCTGAGGGACCTGAAGACAGACATGAACTTGTGAGTTGTGAGGGCCCGAAAGGGCCTCAGAGTTCACTCAGCACAAAATGAAACTGAAGTTCAGATCACAGAGGAAGGTCAGGGCCTGATTAACCCCAGCTCTGGTCAGGCATGGTGGCTCATGCCTGTAATCCTAACACTTTGGGAGGCCGAAGCAGGAGAATTCCTTGAGCCCAGGAGTTTGAGACCAGCCCAGGCAACATAGTGAAACGTTTCTATTAAAAAAAAAAAAAATTTTTTTTAAATTAGCTGGATGTGGCGGCTTACACCTGTAGTCCCAACTACTCAGGAGGCTGAGGCAGAAGGAATGCCTGAGCCCAGGGGGTCGAGGTTGCAGTGAGCCATGATCATGCCACTGCACTCCAGCCTGGGCAAGAGTGATATACCAACTCAAAAAAATAAATGACTTCCATCTCTGCCCTAATCAGCTGTGTGACATTGAGAAAGAACAGAACCTCTCTGGGCCTTGATTTCTCCATCTGTAAAATGCGAATATAATTAGACCTGCCTGAGAGAATTGTTATAAGGATTAAATGAGAGAATAAAACTAGTGTGCTTTCCTGTTGCTGCAGTTTGTATCGCTATGGCGGTGTCTGGTTGCAATGTTCCTCTGCATACCTGGCCCCAGGGAAACCATTGGCAAATGGCAAGAATGGGAGAGCTATTCAAGGGTATGCTAGCACGGAGGGTACGGCAGATGTGCTGGACACATACTCTGAGAATGACCCTCTGGCCTAAAACGAATGTCAGAGTTCCAAGCTAAGGAATCCGCAAAGTTGTCAACCCAAAGGTTTATCTCTTATCTATGAAGTGTATCTGAACCCCTGCCCAATGCTTCAGAACACAGGATGTGCAAGGAACCAAGGCTATGTTTTGGGCTGGGTGAAGGTCGCCAAGTAATGACGCTATATAAATTGCATGTCTTGGCTGGCTGGGCTCGATGTCTCAGCCTGTAATCCCAGCACTTTGGGAGGCTGAGGCGAGTGGACTGCCTGAGCCCTCCCGTTCGAGACCAGTCCGGACAACTTGGTAAGACCTCATCTCTACAATAAACAAAAAATTAGCTGGGCATGGTAAGGCGCACCTCTAGTTCCAGCCAATTAGAAGGCTGAGGTGGAAGAATCGGGGGAGCACAGCAGGTTGACGCTGGAGTGGCCATGAGCGTGCCACTGCACTCCAGCCTGGGCAATGGAGTGAGACTCCAACTCAAAAAAATAAATAAAAATAAAAAATAAACTGCATGTCTTTTGCAAAGGGGAGCAGTTATCCTGTGCAAGTGGCTGTTCCTGGACTTTCTGTATTTAAGTCCCCCAATAAAACCCATGTCTTACTCTCCACACCATCCCTACTCAATTCAGTAGCGGTACAACCCGACAGCATCGTGTCTTCAAGATACAACCATGTTGTAGCATGTGGCAGGATCTTAAGATTGACTATTTCATCATATGCATATACTATGTTTTCTTTACCCAATCATCTGCTGACATTTACTTGCTTACACTCTCGTCTCTTATGAATAATGCTATAGTGAACATGGGTATGCAGTTATCTACTGAGACAGTGTCTTAAATTCCTTTGGATATATAACTAGAAGTGGATTGCTATTGACCAAGTAACTTTTAAACCTGGTTCTTTTACTTTATATGCTGAGCTAAAAACAAGAACTGTGAATAAAAAATAAATTCTGGTTAATAGTGACTTTTTAGTAGCATGAGTTATCAATTCTGAGACATTGTATTTTAATCTAGGATCAAGCAAGTGCTACTTTTTGTACATAATGAAAGAGAGCTACAGATTCAAAAAGTTGGAAAGTTAGAAATAACCTAGTGCTGCAGTAGAATTAAAAGTACTGGCATGAAGTCAGGGTTTTAATACAGGAACATATGTATCAGTGTGTGTGTACACAGGTGTATATACACACACACACACACACACACACACACACACAATTTCCTATTTCCTTCACTGAAACGACCTAGGAGCCTGGATACTCTGACACCAAGAAACATCCCCCAGTATACAGAATGCAGTTTCTAAATAGTATTCTCCATGAAAAGGAACCAAGTCTCCTTAGGTATTCTCATTCTAGGGCTAGAGTACAAAAAAAAAAATACAAGATGTACTGGAAACAAATTGTTGAGTCAGAAACAATTACATGCCCATGGAATGAGAATACATTTTTGGTTTTTTTTGGGGGGGGCGGTTTGAGTTGGAGTCTCACTCTGTCACCCAGACTGGAGTGCAGTGGCCGCTCCCAGCCACTGCAGCCTCGACCTGCTGGGCTCCAGCGATCCTTCCACCTCAGCCTTCCAAGTAGCTGGAACTACAGGCACGCGCTACCACATCCGGCTAATTTTTGATTTATTGTAGAGATGAGGTCTCGCCAAGTTGCCCAGGCGGGTCTTGAACCCGCAGGCTCAGGCAATCCACTCACCTCAGCCTCCCAAAGCACTGGGATTATAGGCTGAGCCACCAAAAATACATTTTTAAAAGAATCATAGCTGGTCAAGGTGGCTCACACATGTAATCCCAGCACTTTGGGAGGCTGAGATGGGAGAATTGCTTGAGCCCAGAAGTTTGAGACCAGCCTGGGAAACATAATAAAACCTCATCTCTACAAAAAGTTAAAAAACTTAGCTGGGCATGGTGGCACATACCTATAGTCCCAGCTACATGGGAGTCTGAGGTGCAAGGATCACCTGAGCCGGGAGGTTGAGGCTACAGTAACCCATGATCGTGCCACTGCACTCCAACCTGGACAGAGTGAGACCCTGATTCAAAAAAAAAAAAAAAACAGAAGCTAGCTTCATGGGGATCCTATTCACCAAATCCAGAAAAATCTATGCATCAAATGAGCAGTAGCTAACTGTAACCCATAGAATAAGAATTTACAAGTACATACTCCTATAAACAAACAAATAAGGGAAGCTCTTCCTTGTCAAAGTCCAGTTAATAAATGCAGAAGGAATTATGGAATTAAAAAACATTTGGCAGTCCCAACAATAGCTACAAACCTCACATTACTACATTTTGCTTTTATCGCACTTTACAGATATTACATTTTTGACAAATAGAAGGTCTATAGCAACGCTGTGTCCAGTAAGTCTGTCGCACCATTTTTCCAACAGCATGTGCTTACTTTGTATGTCACACTTTGGTAATTCCTAGGATATTTCAACATTTTCAACAGCATTTGTTACAGTGATCTGTGATCAGTGATTATTGATTTTCCTATCATAACTGCTTTGGAATAACACAAACCACACCTGCATAAGACAAGCATAAATGCTGTGCTCTCACTGCTCTACTGACTGGTTGTTTCCCCATCTTTTCCTGTCTTCCTGGACCTTCCTATCCCCTGAAATACAACAATATTGAAGTCAGGCCAATGAATAACTCCACAACTAAATATTTACAAGTAAAAGGAAGACTTGTACATTTCTCACATTAATTCAAAAGCTAAAAATGACTAAGCTTAGTGAGAAAGGCATGAAAAAAGCCAAGATAAGGGCAGGGCACAGTGGCTCACACTGATAATCCCAACACTTTGGGAAGCTGAGGCAAAAGCACCACATGAGCCCAGTAGTTCAAGGCAGCAGTGAGCTATGATCATGCCACTGCACTCCAGCCTGGGAAACAGAATAAGATCAAGACCCCATCTCAAAAAATTAAAAAAAAGTCCAACATAGGCCCAAATCTATGCCTCTCACACCAGTTAGATAGGTTGTGAATACAAAGAAAAATTTCCTGAAGGAAATTTAAAGTGCTACTACAGTAACACACAAATAATAAGAACGGAAAACTGCCTCACTGCTGGTGAGGAAGAACTGCTGGTATGAAGAAAGGCTTATTTGTCTGGAGAGAAGATCAAACCAGCCAAAACATAATCCAGAGCAAGTCCCTAACTTTTTTACTCTATGAAGGCTAAGAAAGGTGAGGAAGCTGCAGAAGAAAAGCCTGAAGCTTGAAGCTAGCACAGATCAGCTCATGAGGTTTAAGGTAACAAGTCATCTCCATAAGCATAAAGTAAACAGCAGCAAGTGCTGATGGAGAAGCCACAAGTTATCCAGATCTAGATAACTGATGGAAGTAGCCACACTAAACAATAGAGATTTAATGGAAATGAAACAGCCTTGCACTGGAAGGTATCATCTAGGACTTTCATAGCTAGATAAATCAGTTGACTTCAAAGCTTCAAAGGACAGGTTGACTCTCTTGTAAGTGGAAGCCAGTGCTCAATCACCACTACAAAAATTCTAGGGCCCATAAGAATTATGGTAAATCCACTCTGCCTGTGCTTTATAAATGGAACAAGAAAGCCTGCATGACAACACATCAATTTACAGCATGATTTACTAAATATTTTAAGCCTACTGTTGAGACTTACTGCTCAGATTGCTTTCTAAAATATTATTGCTTATTAATAATATAACTTAGTCAACCAATACATCTGAGGAAAATGTGCAAGATTAATGTTATTTTCACACCTGATAACACAACATCCATTGTGCAGCCCATGGATTGACTTTGGCTTTCAAGTCTTATCATTTAAGAAATACCTTTCACAAGGTTATAGCTGCCACTGACAGTGCTTCCTTTGTATGGATCTGGGCAAAGTAAACTGCAGACCTTCTAAAAAGAATTCATCATTCTAGATGCCATTAAAAACATTCATAATTCATAGAAGAAGGTCAAGACATCAACATTAAGCCAGGTACAGCACTGTGTGCCTATAGTCCCAGCTACTTGGGAGGCAGAGGTAGGAAGAGGTAGGAGGATCACTTGAGGCCATGAGTTCGAGGCCAAAATCCACTATGATTGTGCTAATAATCTCCACTATACTCCAGCCTGAGCTACACAGCAAGATTCTGTCTCTAAAAACTGTGTTTTAATTTGTAAAAAAAAAAAAAGAAAGAAAGAAAGAAAAACTGAAAAACCAACATTAACTGAAATTTGGAAAAAGTTGACTCCAACCTTCATGGATGACTTGAGGAAAGAGTAGAGAAAGGAATTACAGATGTGGTGGAAATAACAAGAGATCTAAAACTAGAAGCAGATCCCAAAGACAGATGTGAGTAAACTGTAACAATCTCATGAAAAAACTTTAACAGATGAAGAGCTCTTATGGATGAGCAAAGAGTGGTTTCTGGAGATGAAATCTACTTCTAGTGAAGATGCTGTGAACACTGTTGAAATGACTACAAGGATATTACATAAACTTAGCTGATAAACCAATAACAAGGTTTGAGGGGATTAACCCCAATTCTGAAAGAAGTTTCACTGCGGGTAAAATGCTATCAGACAGCATCACATGCTACACAAAAACCTTTTGTGAAAGGAAGCGTCAATCAATCTGGCAAACTTCACTGCTGATTTTAATAAACTGTCATGCCACCACAACCTTCTGCAATCACCATCCTGATCAGCAGCCATCAACATTGAGGCAAGACCCTCCACCAACAAAAAAGATGACTCACTAAAGGCTCAGTGACCATTTTGTAGCAATAAAGTATTTTTAAGCAAAGGCACATACTTTGTCTTTCTAGATATTATGTTATCATATACTTAGTAGAATACAGTATAGTGTAACCATAATTTATATGTACTGGGAAAACAAAACATTTGTGTGACTCACTTTATTGCAATATTCACTTTATTGTGGTGGTCTGGAACCAAACCTGCAACATATGTAAGGCATGCCTGGATGTACATCAATAGGGTTTATCTCCATTGCAAGATCTTACATATTTAGTAAGACCCAAGGAAATAATGAAGGCTTTCCATATTCCCCACATTGCATGGATCCAGGGTGAGTTCTTAAATGCTGGATTCTGATTAGATTCCAATGGCTTGAGAAGAATGTCTATTCTTTAAACAACCAACGAAATAAAACAGATCCCAATTGTTCTACAACATTCCCATAATCACAGGGCATACTGAGAATATGAGTTCTTTCTGCTATTCTAAGTGAATGAAGAAACTTGAAGGTCTTCCCAAATTCTTTATACCAATAAGGTTTCCCAAAGCATGAATTCAAATATGATATCGTATGAGAATATTCTAAATGACTTCCCATATTCCTTATATTAAAAGTGTTTCCTTAGTGTGTTTTTAAATGTTTAGTTAGTAAATAAAACCTATTATAGGCTTTCCCACACTCATTACATATGTAGGGTTTTTCTCCAGTATGAGTTCTAACATGTTTCTGCAGGTGTGAAGAGGCACGGAAGGTTTTTCCACATTCCTTGCATATATACGGTTTCTCTCCAGTGTGAGTTCTTATATGTTCAATAAGCTGGGAAGACGTAGCAAAGGCTTTCCCACATTCCTTACATTCATAGGGCTTCTCTCCAGTGTGAATTTTTATATGATTATGTAGACTTGAGGAAACAGTGAAGGCTTTCCCACAGTCCTTACATTTATAGGGTTTTATTCCAGTGTGAATTCGAATGTGATTCTTAAGGCATGAAGAACTTCTAAAGGATTTTCCACATACCTTACATTCAAAGGGTTTCTCCTCCGTGTGAGTTTTAAAATGTTCAGTTAGTAGATAAAACCTATTGTAGGCTTTCCCACATTCATTACATTCATAGGGCTTCTCTCCAGTGTGTATTCGTACATGTTTAGTAAGGCCTGAGCGCCCAGCAAAGGCTCTTCCACATTCCTTACATTGATAGGGTTTCTCGCCAGTATGAATTCTTACATGTTCGGCTAGGTGTGAAGAAACAGTGAAGCATTTCCCACATTCTTTACATTGATAGGGTTTCTCCCCAGTATGTATTCGCATGTGACTATTAAGATATGAAGAATATCTAAAGAATTTTCCACATTCTTTACATTCATAAGGTTTTTCTACAGTATGCATTTGAACAGAGACAGCATGACTTGCCGTGTAAGTAAAAGCTCTCCCACATGGCTGTTTCTCATAAAGTATTTCTCCACTGTGAGTTATCCTGTTTTCCTGAAAGTATGACTGACTAACAAAGACTTTCTCACAGTCACTGCAATCACAGGAATTGTCTCCCATGCACATCCTCTGATGAACAACATTTCGTGGCAGGCTACACTGATTAAACACAGAAAATGTCTCTCCAGTAGGGATTTTCTTGTGCAGACTAAGAAAGCTTTCTCCATACTGATTACAGTCATAAGTGTTCATTGTATTTTGAGTTCTCATGTGTGCCTTAAGGCATGAGTGTTCAGTAAAGAGGTCTCCATTTTCCTTGCAGTCACAGAGTTCCCCTCCATTGTCACTTTCTGCCTGTCAATGAAGGAATGAATAATGATTAAAGGACTGCTCAGACCTTAACAGAGTCTACCCACCTGAAATCAGACATACTGCTGATAATTATAATTCTTGCCACTTTTATTACAGGGATACAGTTCCTGTCTTGTGGATTTTTCTCAAGCTTAATGAAGAAATCCTACTGCAAGAATACTGTGCCATCTGTTCTAACCTGTATACTTTCATAAAATTATTTTTAAAATCTCAATACCTAGTTACATATGTGGTAATACGTACCTGTGAGAAAGCTGAAGCACCAAGTTTCAAGACAGAATTAGGGTACTCCATATTCATTAAAGTATCCCTCTAGAGACATTCCTCCTGCTTGGGTGAATGTCACTTCTCTCAAGAAGTTCTCATTTTTACTAGTTTTCTAAAATGGACTTCCCCATCTTTTTTGAGTGCAGTAAATGAGAAGTTTTCCTTCTTAGTCTTACCATTTGTGTGACGTTTGATGCTTATTTTAGTCAAAAAAAAAAAAATGCTGCTGAAGTGCTGACACTTTGGTTTTAAGTTGCCATTCTGAAATAAAACAAAAAAATAAGGGTTTGCAGGAAAAAAAAGGTAGGTTAAATAAGTTCCAAATGATAACGCTCATTTGTATTTTTCATATTAAATACACTAAAACATTAAGCAAATAAACATTTGACTAGTCTGGCTATGTTTAATATTTTTCAAACATAAGAACTTAGAGTCAAAACTTAGTAATTTTTTTCAACAGTTTCTATGGCAATTAAACATAATGGGGAAAACAAACAGGAAAGGATAGTAGGAAAGCAGGAATGACAAGGACAAAGTACACACAAGGGGGGGAACCAAAAAAAAAAAAAAAACCTCAGAAATATCTTTTGGAGGTTGAGCCTCCTGTAGTACAGGCTTCCCCCACTAAGTAAGTATTCTAGGCATCTGCATTAGTGGACCTGCTGGTGTTGTTATGAGAGGCTGCATTTGGCTTCAATGAATTTTTTTCTGGAGATTCTTTCAAAGCGCTTGCCTATTTCATGATGGGTGGTTACGAACATACCTGCCCACACCGCACTGAGTGTTCAGCAGTTTTTGACCGAAAACAGCTTGACCCCCATGCCCCACCCTCCCTGTTCACCTGATCTCACCCCAAGCAACTTATTTTTGTTTCCCCAGATGAAAAAAGTACTCAGAGGAAACATTTTGCTGATGTGGAACAGGTAAAGCAAAAACCACAGAAGCTCTAAAAGCCTTCAAAAATGACACGTTCAAAAACTGTTTTGAGCAGTGAAAAAAGCATCTCAACAGGTGTATTTCATCAAATGGAGAGTTCTTTGAGGATGGCTGAAGTTTAAACAGGTAAGAATAAATACACAATTGTTTATAAATAAATTCTGGGTTTATTGGGGTCCCCCCTCATACATCAAATCATAAACTAAAAGGAAAAAAAAAACAAGTTGGTTGTGAAATCATAAGAAAGTTTGAGCTAGATGAAAAATAAAATATGGGAAAATGTTGATATCTGAAAACTTATGAGTCCAATGGCCTCATGTTCTGTGACAAATTACATCTGTTAAAGAATGTCCTCATTTTACTTCCAAGCACACTGAACTTCTCATTGACCAGGGATGTTTTCAAAACACTCACCTTGGAGAACTCCTGTTGGCAATGTGCTCAAGTCTTCCTCCTCAGCTGAGTGCAGACTGGGTTTGAACAGCTGATATCCCTCTGTTCCTGTTCAGAGGGAAAGAAACACCAATGGAAGAGACTTACACAAAAGGTGAAACAGGAACTACATCCCTAAAGAAAGCAATGAAATTACTTCAAACACGCTCAAGTTGCATATATTCCCTCTTTCTGTGCCCTGAAAACTTTGGTTATCTCTGACCCCTAACATTCACCATTCATGCTTAAATATATTTGAAAACCATTAAAATTCTAATTCAAATAGGAAATAACCTAAGCACAAAAAGAGATCTTTTTTTTTTTTTTTTACAATGTTGCCTAAAGCTTGAATATCCTGTCTTTCAAAGAGTTTTTTGTTTGTTTTTCACATCTTGGGTAGCATTATGTCTCTTTCAGAAACCAGTGCTTGCCAGTACCTGACAGAGCTTGGCTCACTGAAGGCATGCTGTGACTGTTCTCTAACAGACAACTGGGATCCTTCTCAGCATTGTGAAAGTAGTTCTAGATTACAACTAAATAACTTCATTACAAGCTGGAAACCTCAGTTCGCAGGAAACATATCAAATTACTCTTAAGACTCCAATGGTGGGAGAAACACTCTCCTCTCTGCACCACACACCACCCATGACTAGCCTGCATATCTGAGACCTGTTTTCCAAGGCCTCCTAATATGGATGTTTAATGTTCCAGGTTTTGCAACCATGGTGGCACTCTGATTCTTTCTGTACATCTGCCCCACCAGTCATGGCTGGTTTAGATTCCAGAGGGTTGTACTATGCTTGCCAAATGACTGCCATCTCTTGGTCCAGGCAACACAGCAAATTTCTTCACCAGCAGGGTGAAACAGCATCTTCTCCAACAAGATCTGAAGCTAAGAGATCTGGGGAGAAGCCTCCACATCCCCAACAAGTTTGGCCTTCCTTAGGAATTCTCTGTTCAACTCTATGGTATCTACTAGTTTTCTTTACATCTTTACATTATACATTTTCTTTATAAAGTAATCAGGGAGTGATTTCCGTCTCTTGATTGGACCCAATCTTATACAGAATTAAGACAGGTACTGATGCTAGGAGATGGACTTATGAAGATAAAATATGGGTTTGGTTTGGTAAAGCTTTGGGGGTTCAGCAAAGAGTTATGGTTCTTGACAATGAGACTTTCTGCAGCATCCTATTAATCATACTATTAAGTATGGTTGATTTTCTATAAAGCACCAATGAAAAGAATACAAGTGAATGATACATATTATGACAGCAGTAATGATTATTTTAAGGGTTATGGTGAGGAAAATGACAAAGCCAGATCTCCTACCTTGCAGGTCAAGTAAAGCTCAAAGAACCAGAGGGCTTCTTTAAGACACCCCTTAAAGAAAGCTAATTCTTGTGGCCACAAAGTTGAAACTGTTGAAAATCAAACACTAATTGTACAAGTGAAATCATAATGATAGTTAAAGTCACAGACTCACTGATTTTTCATTTGAAAATAAGGACATTCCTGTGGAAAAAATAAGAGCTTGAACCTTGGAAGAGAGACATCTAGTGGGACCCAGATTAAATTAATACTCTAGAAACCCCCAGGATATTCTGAGACTTCATCAGAAAAACATTTGGTTTCAGAGACTAGCCTTCCTTTGTTTGGAAATCTTGTGATAATCTCACATGGGATATGAAGAAAATACACATTCTTAAGTCCCACCACAACAACCTGCTGTTGCCACTGGAGTCATGACTAATGCAGAATTCAGAGGGATGGGTATACAATGTAATGAAAAAGGAAACAACTTACACAACAAAATAATTCTAATTCTGATGATATGTACCATAAGAAACCACCAGAGAATGTGTGTGGGAATAGATACTAAGGGTATCTGACCAAGGAGGATCAGATTAGGCCAAACTTATTTATAGGGGTTCATTATTAGACACTGGATTTAATATATTATCTCACAGACACAGGAATAAGGATAGGCTCCAACAGCTTACTTGGTACTTGGCTGGAGGATGGGAACTTGTGCATAATGATGAGCTACAATTAATGAGGCTCATATGCCAGAGCTTCCAAGATAGGAGCGCTGCAATTGATTTATTGTGTGTCTTCTGCATAGCCCTCTTCCCCAGCCTATGCTGAGTACCTAGAAAACACACTCCTCACAAACTAAGAGAGTAAGTGGGGGGGGAGTATCGCAATCCTTGAAAAGCTCTCTGGGTATTTTCCTTTATAGGATAGGTAAAACTATAAGGAATACCATCACCGAGATGAGTTCCCTGACTTCCGTGGTGATTATGGGGAGTCAGGGTAGCAGAAATCAAGTGGGTAGTAAGTAACCTCCAAAGACAAAATAGGCAAATCAACTATCAAGGACAGTGGAAATGTTCTAGTAATCAGAAGACACACAATGCCTCATCACAGTGTCGCTAAAAACAAAATAGATAGGCAGTTAACAAACCCTACTCTAAATAGCCACATAATACAAGTTAGATATTATGGATCACATGATCGCTGTTGTAACTAAACTCTGATGTTGCAGTGTGAAAGACACCACAGATGACTGTGTTCCAATAAAACATTTCATACAAAAACAGTTGGAAGGACAGATATGGACCATGGGCCACAGTGTGCCAAGCTCGGTGTATTTGAATACTGCTCAATCTATGTAACAAACAAGTCTAAAATATAATAGCCAAAAAAACTGACCCAATTACCACCCCAAGTCCACTCAAAAACAGAGCCCCTGGAGCCAGCCACAGTGGCTCACACCTGTAAATTCCAGCACTGTAGGAGGCAGAGGTGAGAGGACTGCCTGAGCCCAAAGGTTCAAGACCAGCTTGGGCAACTTGGTGAGTGAGACTTCATCTCTAAAAGTTAGCCAGGTATGGTGGTGCACACCTATAGTTCCAGCTACTTGGAAAGCTGAGGCAGAAAGATCACATGAGCCCAGGAGGTTGAAGCTGCAACCTCATCAGTGTCGCTAGAAACAAAATAGATAGGCAGTTAAAAACCCTACTCTAAATAGCCATGAGCATACCACTGCACTCTAGCCTCAGTGACAGAGTGAGATTCCAACAAAAACAAAAACAAAACAGAGCCTCTTCATCAAAGGAAGGGCCCTACACTATGACCTCAATTCATACTATAATCTTCCCTCAAGCCTTCCCCAAAGGGACATGCAGTCATTTACAAGAGTGACTATGCATTGAAGACAAGAAATACTCAAACTGGCCTCTAAGATGACATTAATTCCTGGGGACCCAAAATACTCCAGTGGCCCATCATGGAAGTAGAGGTTTATGAGTGTGTTAGTACATTAAATGGAGAATAGGCCTGAGTAGAAAAAACTACTTAGGCCTCATAAGTGACCTTAATCTTGGCTAGGTTGGCAAACATAAGAAAAACTTAAGACTACCCAATCAGAATTCACCAACTAACTTACAGTTACATAATGAAGGACTTTACAGCAAGACAGACCAAATAAGGAAATAACAAAATAAACAGTAACCAATCAAATTTTTTATTGCTTTACTTTCACATTCACTCTTTAACAGGATTCCTCTTACATTCCTTCAGCAGAGTCCCCAACCATATCCAATTTGGAGCTACTCAATTCATAAATCACAGTTCACACAAAGAAACTTCAAATTTTTATGAAATCTCAGTTTACCTTTTAACAACCCTTAATTCAACTCACAGACAGACCCACCCTGTGATTATTTGCCAGATTCCTGTAGTATAATTGGAATATTAATATTCTTCACAACTGCCAAAATCCCTTAAACCGGGATTCTGTAATTGGAATGACCACCGAAGTTCACGATAGGAAGACGAAGGCTTTTATGATAGGAAGAGCTAAATGGAAGCTACTGAACTCTCCACCCCCATACACAATAAGCCAGAAATAATACAATATTCCTAGGTGAACTGCAAAAATAAACACCAACACCAAAGACTTGTAAAATAAACAGGTACCATAACACTTAGCCCATCCCAATTTAATTCAGCATGGCGGCCAGTGCAGAAGTCACCTGGATGGTGGAGAATGATTGCTATTTATAATGAACTTAGGTAGCAACTTCAATTACAGTCATTTTTCAAAATGTACCTTTATTGGAACAAATCAACACAACCTCTATGTATTCAGGTACTGACATAGCTAATGCCTTTTTCTCCACACCAATTTGGAAAAAGACAAATGAGTTACCTTTTACCAAGCAGGACCAACAGTGTACCTTCACAGCAATGCCCCTAAGTTTTGTCAATTCTCCAGGTCTCTGTCATAACATAATCCCCAGAGGAATAGGCATTCCATAAAACATCTCACCTGATGATGTTGACAGTATGACACTGACTGCATCCAACGAGCAGGAGATTAAAAAAATGTGTTTGTTCTTAAATTAAAGACAGTCTTGCTCTGTCACACAGGATAAAGTACAGTGGCAAGATCATAGCTCACAGCAGCCTCCAACCCCTGGGCTCCAGCAATCCTCTCTCCTCAGCCTCCTAGGTAGTTGGGACTAGAGATGCCCATCACCACACTTGCTAATTTTTTTTTTCCTGTAGAGACAGGGTTTCGCTATGTTATCCAGACTAGTCTCAAACTCCTGGCCTCAAGTGATCCTACTGCCTCAACTTCCCAAAGGGCTGGGATTACAGGTATGAGCCACCATGCCTGGCCTGAAAATACTTTTGATATCTTTATTAGAAACATATAAGTACTTATGGTTGTGAAACCAGTATAGAGGCAAGCTTGTTTCACTCCCTCCCTCTCACAGAAAACCAAAACCAAATACATATTGCCTAGATTATCACCAGCAATATGCCCAAACTCAAATGTGAGAATGAGGCAGTTCCCTAGGCCACAAAGAAGTGAAATAACTCCAAGCAGACAGTAAGAGAATCAGATTTCTACATCTGCAACACCCCTCTCCTACCCAGCATCAAGCATGAGGAAAACTTCCCCCAACTCATGGTTTCCACACTGGAAACATTGAAATCAAGGTGGACAACCACCTTCCCCACCATCGTGGGTCCCCTAGCTGATGAACAGTCCCTGTCTCAACTTATGGGAAGCATAGCAAGTACCTGAAAGAAGGAATATTCCGGAGGACATTCAGAGACAAAAGGAGGAGGTTGGATTACCATCCCTGACCTAGGAACTCTGCTCTGTAAATCAACCAAAGGAGACACCAAGTCAGAGTGACTGTTCAGCAGCACCATACTGTAGGGGATATTCCACACAGTTCCCCTGGGCACAAATACCTAGCTAGCCTTCCCACACTGCTGGGATACTCTTTAAGATCTCCCCAATTCTGGATGGGCAGTACTCTGCTACAGTAGAGGCAAACCTGGGTTTAAGGTGTCATGTAGGTCAGAGGGATGGCTCATGCCTGTAATCCCAGCATTCTGGGAGGCCAGGGCAGGAGAGTAGCTTGAGTCCAGGTTCAAGACCAGCCTGGGCAACATAGTGAAACCTCATCTCTACAAAAAATACAAAAATTAGCCGAGCATGGTGGCACGCACGTGTAGTCCCAGCTACTCAGGAGGCTGAGGTGGGAGGATTCCTTAAGCCCAGGAGTTTGAAGTTTCAGTGAGCTGTGATTGTGGCACCGCACTCCAGCCTGGGAAACAGAGAGTGACCTGTCTCAAAAAAAATTTAATAACAATAATTATGTGTATAAAATCAGAGAAAGTAACAACCACAAAGGAAGAAAGTAATAAAGGAAGAGAGGAGTTACAAATCAGAAAACACACAACAAAATGGCACTAGTAAGTCCTTACTTATCAATAATAACAATTATCCAATTAAAAGACACAGAATGGTTGAAAGGATAAAGAAACAAGACCCATACACAATGGAGTACTATGCAGTCATAAAGGACAAAATCATTGACTTCGCAGCAACTTGGAGGATTTAGAGTCCATCATACTCAGTGATCTATCAAAGAAACAAAGAACTGATTACCACATGTTCTCACTTATAAATGGGTCCTGAACATTTATCACAATATTGTAAGTGAAGGATCAGCAGTAGCAAGATACTGCCAGGAGGAAGGGGGGGTGGGGAGGGAACATATAACATCACTAAGGGTACCTGATACCTGACCCTAAACTAGGGGAAGTAAAGACCAGTTGGGAACCCAAGCCTCAGGTGCACATAAACCACTTATGTACCTAATCCTGACTTGTACCCTACATCTTTACAATAAAAAAAAGAGCCGGGCTCGGTGACTCAGCCTGTAATCCCAGCTCTTTGGGAGGCTGAGGTGAGTGGATTGCCTGAGCCTGCGGGTTCAAGACCTGCCTGGGCAACTTGGCGAGACCTCATCTCTACAATAAAATCAAAAAATTAGCCGGGCGTGGTAGCACACGCCTGTAGTTCCAGCTACTTGGAAGGATGAGGCGGAAGGATCACCGGAGCCCAGCAGATCAAGGCTGTGGTGGCCGGGAGCATGCCACTGCACTCCAGTCTGGGTGACGGAGTGAGACTCCAACTCAAAAAATAAAATAAAATAAAATAAAGTAACAAGACCCAACTATATGTTACCTACAAAAAACCCACCTCACCTATAAAGACACAAATAAACTGAAAGTAACAGGATAGGAAAAGTTATTTCATGCAAATGCAACTACAAGAAAGCAGGAGTAGCTAAACTTTTATCACATAAAATTAAAAACCGGTAAAAAGAGATAAAGAGGGTATTATACAATGATAAAGGGGTCATTCAGCAAGAGGATATAACAACTATATCATCTATGCACCCAACACCAGAGCACTCAAGTATATAAAGCAAACATTAACAAATCTAAAGGGAGAAATAGACTGCAACACAAATATAGTAGGGCACTTCAACATTCCTCTCTCAGTAATCATCCAATTAAAAAACCAACAACAACAAAAAAAAAAACACAGGAGTTAAGCTACACATTAGATCAAATGGGCCTAACTGACACCTACATTTTACCCAACTGCTGCAGAATACATATTTTTTTCACCAGCACATGGAACGTTCTCCAAAACACACCATATCTTAGGCCACAAAACAAGTTCCAACAAATTCAAAAAGCAGAAATCATATCAAGTATCTTTCCTGACCACTATGGAATAAAATAAAAAATCAGTAACAAGAAGAACCTTGAAAACTACACAAACACATGAAAATTAAACATATTCCTGAGCAATCAATGGGCCAATAAAAAAATTAAAAAGGAAATTTAAACATTTCTTGAAACAAATGAAAATATAACATACCAAGTTCTATGGAACACAGCAAAAGTAGTACTAAGAAGGAAGTTTATGGCAATAAACACTTGCATCAAAAAAACAGGAAGATTTCAAGTAAACAACAATACACTCAAAGAACTAGTAATGCAAAATCAAGATTCAAAATTACTAGAACTAATAAAATCAGAGCAGACATAAATGAAACAGACAAAAAAGAAAATCAACAAAAAACAGATTGGTTTTTTAAAAGATAAGCAAAATTGACAAACCTTTAGCTACACTAGGAAAAAAAAGACCTAAATAAATAAAATCAGAAATAAAAAAGCAAAAAAGGAGACATAACAGAGATCACAGAAATACAAGTAATCATTAGAGATTATTAAGAAAAACTATGTCAACAAATTGGAAAACCTAGTAGAAACTGATAAATTCCTGGACACAGACAACTTACCAAGATTGAACCATGAAGAAAGAAACTCTCAACACATCAGTAACAAGTAACAAGACTGAAGTTGTAATAAAAAGTCTTCCATCAGGCGGGGCACAGTGGCTCAAGCACTTTGGGAGCCTGAGGTGGGAGGATCACTTGTCTCTTATTTTTTTTTTTTTTAAGTTTTTCATCAAAATAAAAAAAAAATTTTTAAGCCCAGGACCTCATGGCTTTACTGTTGAATTCTACCAAACACTTAAAGAACACCAACTCAAAGTCTACTCGAACTCTTCAAAAAAAATTGAAGAAGAGAGAATACTTCAAAACTCATTCTAGGAGGCCAGCATTACCCTAACATAAAAACCAGACAAGAACACAAAAGAGGTTGGGGCTGGGCTCAGATGGCTCAGCCTGTAATCCCAGCACTTTGGGAGGCCGAGGCAAGTGGATTGCCTGAGCCCACGGATTCGAGACCAGCCCGTGCAACTTGGCAAAAGCTCATCTCTACAATAAATAAAAAATTAGCTGGGCGTGATAGTGTGCGCCTGTAGTTCCAGCCACTTGGAAGGCTGAGGCAGAAGGATTGCCAGAGCCCAGCAGGTTGACACTGGGGTGGCCGTGAAAGTGCCATGGCACTCCAGCCTGAAAGACAGAGTGAGAATCCAACTCAAAAAAAGAAAAAAGAGGCCAGGCACTGTGGCTCACAATTGTAATCCCAGCACTTTGAGAAGCCAAGGCGGGAAAACTGCTTGAAGTCAAAAGTTTGAGACCAGCCTGGGCAACACAGACCCAAATGCTACAAAAAAATGTAAAAATCAGCCAAGTGTGATGGTGTGCACCTCTAGTGCACCAGGAAACTGGCTACTTGGGAAGCTGAAGCAGGAGGATCACTTGAGTTCAGGAGTTCAAGGCTGCAGTGAGCTATGACTATGCCACTGCACTCCAGCCTGGGAGACAGAGTAAGACCCCATTTCTAAGGAGGGAGGGAGGGAGCAGGGGAAGAAAGAAATAAAACTACAAGCCTGTATCATTGATGAACATAGATACAAAAATCCTCAACATAATACTAGGAAATTGAACTCACTATGAAAAGATCGCTCACCTCAATCAAGCGGGATGCATCCTAGAGATGCAGGGATAGACCAACATGGGCAAATCAGTAAATGTGATACATCACATTAACAGAACCAAGAACAAAAACCATATGATCATTTCAATAGATGCAGGAGAAAAAAGCATTCCGTAAAATTCAAATCCCCTTATAATAACAGCCCTCAAGAAACTAAGTATGGAAGATACACGCCTCAAAATAATAAAAGCCATGTATGACAAACCCACATCCACCATCATACTGAACAGGAAAAATTAAAACCGTTTCTGGAACTGGAACAAGACAGGGATGGGCACTTTTACCACTTTTATTCTACATAATACTGAACATTCTGGCCACAGCAATTAGGCAAAAGAAAGAAATAAATAAAGGGCATTCAAATCATAAAGGAAGATATGCCATGTTTGCAGATGACATGATCTCATATTTAAAATAATCTAGGTCAAGTGTGGAGGCTCACACCTGTAATCCCAGCACTTTGGGAGACTGAGGGAAGAGGACTGCTTGCACCCAGGAGTTCAAGACCAGCCTGAGAAACATAGTGAGACCTATCTTCATTTAAAAAAAAAAAAAAAAAAAAAACTAGTTGAGTATGGTGGTGCATGCCTATAGTCCCAGCTACTCGTGAGGCTGAGGAGGACGGATGGATCCCTTCAAGCCCAGGAGACTGAGGTTCCAGTGGGCTGTGATTGTGCCACCGTACTCCAGTTTGGGCAACAGAGTGAGAACAAAAACAAACAAACAAAAAAAATAAAGACGCCACTAAAAAACTATTAGAACTAATAAGCAAGTCCTGTAAAGTTGCAGGATACAAAATCAACATACAAAAATCAGTAGGATTTACGTATGTCAAGAGTGAACAATTTGAAAAAGAAATCAAGCAAGTAATCCCATTTACAACAACTACAGGGAATATAAAATACCTAGGGATGAATTTAATCAAAAATGTAAAAGATCTACACAAAGAAAACTATAAAACACTGATGAAAGAAATTGAAGAGGTTACTAAAAATTGGAGAGATATTCTATGCGTATGGACTGGAAGAACTAATACTGTTAAAACGTCATCTTAGAGATGCAATGCAATCCCTATCAAGATAACAATGACATTCTTCACAGAAATAGACAAAACAATCCTAAAATTTTTAAGCAGCCTGTATCCATACCTAAAATGTATATGAAACCACAAAAGACCAAAGTAATCCTAAGCAAAAAAAGAACAAAGCCAGAGGCATCACATCATCTGACTTCAAAATATGCTCCAAACAATAGTAACCAAATCAGCATGGTACTGGCATAAAAACAGACATATAGATCAATGAAAAAGAATAGAGAACCCAAATATAAATCCACACACTTCCAGTCAACTCACTTTCAACAAATGTACCAAGAATATAAAATGGGGAAAGAACAGTCTGTTAAGTAAATGGTGCTGGGAAAACTGAATAACCATATGCAGAAGAATGAAACAAGACCCCTATCTCTCGCCATACACAAAAATCAAATCAAAATGGATTAAACACTTAAATATAAGACCTGAAACTATGAAACTACTGTACTAGAAAAAAAATTGGGAAATGCTCCACAAGGTTGGTGTGGACAAAGATTTCTTGTGTAAGACCTTAAAAGCAAGGCAGCAGAAGCAAACATAGACCAATGGGATTCCATCAAGCTAAAAAGCATCTGCACAGCAAAGAAAACAATCATCAAAGTGAAGAGATAACCTACAAAACGGGAGAAAATATTTGCAAACTATCCATTTGACAAGGGAATAATAAATAACCAATGTAAGAAGCTCAAATGAATAAACAGCAAAAAATACGCAAAAAGTCTAAATAGACATGTCTCAAAAGAAGACATTCTAATGACACTCAAATATGAAAAACTATTCATCACTAATCATCAGAGAAATGCAAATCAAAGCCACAATGAAATATTATCTATTTAGAGTGGATTTTATAAAATAGACAGGGTAGAACAAATGCTGGTAAGGATGTAGAGAAAAGAGAACCCTCATATACTGTTGGTGAGAATGTAAATTGGTACAGCCGCTATGGAAAACAGTACGATAGTTTCTCAAAAACTAAGAACTACCATACATCCAGTAATTCTACTATTGGGCATATATCCAAAAGAAAAAATATATATTGAAGAAATATTTGCATTCCCGTATTTATTGAAGCACTATTCATAATAGCCAAAGTATGGAATCAGCCCAAGTGCTCATCAATGGGTAAGGAAAACGTGGCATACGTATACCACTGAACGTTAGTCAGCCATAAAAAAGGAAAAAAATAAAACCCTGTAATTTGCAACAACATGAATGGAACTGAAGATCATTCTATTGAACGAAATATGCCAACTACAGAAAGACAAATATCTTATGTTCTCATTTATATGTGGGAGTTAAAAAAGTGGATGTCGTGAAGAGAATAAGGTGGTTACCACAGGCTAGAAAGGGTAGGAGGAGAGGCGACGAAGAGAAGTTGATCAATGGGTACAAATAAACAGTTAGATAAAAGAAATAAGTTCTGTGCTGAGCGTGGTGACTCAAGCCTGTAATCCCAGCACTTTGGGAGGCCAAGACGAGAGGACTACCTGAGTCAAGGGGTTCGAGACCAGCCTGGGCAACTTGGTGAAACCTCGACTCTATAGTAAATCAACAAATTAGCTGGGCATGGTGGCGTGCACCTGTACTTCTAGTTACTTGTAAGGCTGAGATGGAAGGATTGCCTGAGCAGGTCAACGCTGCAGTGGCCGTGAGCGTGCCACTGCACTCCAGCCTGGGCGACACAGTGAGACTCCGACTCAAAAAAAAAAAAGTTCTGATGTTCAATAAATTAGTAGGGGAACCATAGTGATAAGTCTATTCTACATTTCAAAATAGCTAGAAGACAATAATGTGAATGTTCCTATGTAAAGATAAATATTTAAAGTGAAGGATATCCACACTACCCTGATTTGGTTATATGAATGTATCAAATTATCACATACGTCTCAAAACTACATACATCTACTGTGTGACAATTTTTTTTTTTTTTTTTGAGTTGGCATCTCACTCCGTCGCCCAGACTGGAGTGCAGTGGCCGCTTCCGGCCACCACAGCCTCGACCTGCTGGGCTCCGGCGATCCTTACGCCTCAGCCTTCCGAGTAGCCGGAACTACAGGCGCGCGCTACCACGCCCGGCTCATTTTTTGATTTATTGTAGAGATGAGGTTTCGCCTGCCCAGGCGGGTCTCGAACCCGCGGGCTCAGGCAATCCACTCACCTCAGCTTCCCAAGGCGCGGGATTACAGGCTGAGCCACCGAGCCCGGCCTGTGTGACAATTTTTTAAACTGTTTAAAGAAACAAGTAAAATAGTAGTAGGAGATTCAGGGGCCACAGTTTGTGGCTTTAGTTGTCCGGATCATGTAAAGATATCCCCTCCAAGATGTCACCGCAAATTACTACACTTCATACCACGGATCACCAAAAAAGAGCAACAACATTCTGTAGACCTTTTGAATTTTGGAGACAACGTACACAACAACTGGATGTGCTTCAACACCCTACACAGTCACCTGTAAGGCTTTTCAGATTCAACTGTGGACCAGAACAAGTTCAGGCCTGCAGTACAAGCTTCTCAAGCATTTGGTCCACTCGATCCAGCAGACCCAAAGATACTCAGTGTCCCTAGTAAAAAGTACACTGTTGGAAGCCTCTGGCAAACACCATATGAGTATGGCCCTCTGGTATTCTACAGCACATCTATGCCCACTTCTGCAGGGAACTGTTTTTCTTTTGAGAAACAAGTTGTAGCTTGCCACCATGGTAGAGAATGAACTAACCAAGGGACATGAAGTAACTAAGGCAGAACTGAGTAATGTGAGACCTTGTGGCCCCAAAAGCATAAAATACTATCAGCGCTAATTACAAGGTTATAAGAAATAGCAAGAAATGGAGACATATTTACACACACCAGAAGAATACAATCAGAAATATCTAAAAAAAAAAAAAAAAAGTTCTGATTGTGTGATTTTCTAAGAGAATGTGTGTGAGTCTTCAAAAGTCAATATAATAATCAATAGTGAGTACTCTGGGTGAAGACACTAAAAAACATAAATAATTACAATGTATAACTCTTGAATGCATCTTAGATCCAAAATACCCAACAGCATATGCTGGAACGATGTGGACAATTTTAGTCATTACACAAAATATACATTAGATTATTTTCAACATTCTTAGGTGAAATACTAGTATTGTGGTTTTAGTAGGATGATGCCTACATCTTTAGGAGCTGCCTTGCCAAGCATATAAAAGTTAAGTATCACATGTGCAATTTATATTCAACTTACACTCAAACAGTTCAACATAACATGTACTTATCTCACGACAGAGCAAATAAGCACTATGCTAAAAATGAGTAAAAAACTACAGTGGGTATTCCTTGTACTGGATATCCAAATTTTCATTAGGTTCAGACTTTTTTTTCATATGGGAAAAAATACACTTAGTCCAAACATGTTGTTAATAATAAACTCTGTTATTCTAGTACCAATGAAATAAAGCTTCCATCCTTTTTTCCTGGAGACCCCCGTTTTGAAGCTCTGTGGGGATGAACTTCAGATGAAGACAACAGCCCAGCATATGCTTTTCTTTAGTAGAAAGTCTCGTGGTCTACGAGTGTCTATATACAGAAATAGATACACACTAGACAACTGAAAATCTCTTTCCACCCGAATGTAATGTGTCAAAAATAAAGGTCATCGAGATAAAGCCACATACAACTTTCTTTACCAAAGAAATGGTAGCAGAACCCTCCCGCCGCCCCCCTCTCTCCTAGTGCTCACCGGGAGGCCGGAATCACCAGTCTCCTGAAACGGAGGACGCGGGGCCGAGGAAACCTGACCGGAAAGGCGAAAATGCGTTTCCTTTTGAAAAACAAATTCACAAAGGTGCTTTGGAGACTTATGAAGAGGAGAGCCCAGGGGATGCAAACACCCCGCTGACGCGGCTTAACAACACTTTCCGGTCCGACGCCTGGCGGGGACCCGGGGCGGAGCGGCCTCTCAGACCTGGCTGCGAAGGGAGGACCCGCGCCCCGGAGGACAGGAGCGGAGCGCCCTGGGCCTCTCTGCGGAGGCCCCTCGGCGGCCTTGCCCGATCCTTCCTTTGACGGCCCCCTGCAGTCTCCGGGACCCCCAGACACAGGGGACTCACCAGAGCAGAGATGGACTCCGCCACCATAAAGACGAAATGGCCCTGACCATGAGGAGCCAGCGCCGGAAAAGATGGCGGCGCCGTGCTGACGTCACTTCCGTTCCCAGTCGCGGGCCGGGCGGGGCTCCTGGGTTGCTGTTTTAGCCACGTAGGACGCCGTCCAACTAAGAAATTCTAGTTTCCTCTTGCTTGAGTGCGGGAGAGCTTTCAAGGAGGGGGTCTCAAGGAGGGGGGAGACAGAAAGAGACCCAAAGAACAAGGTGAGGTTAGGAGAATCAAGCCTCTGGGCGAGGCTGCGTGCGGAGGTTGGGGCCCACACCCGGGGACGGGACTAGAGCTGGGACCAGGCCCTGCGGAAGGTTTGGGTGGCCGGACAGACTGGAAGGGCAAGACTGGGGCGTGGGAACACATGCCAGAGGATGCTCTTCAGAAAAGTTTTTTTTTTTCTTTTTTCTTTTAAATCACTCCCAGCTAGTGATAGAGTCAATAACTTCTCTGTATGCCTTCCCCCACCCCGTGTTCCTGGAGTCCTTTCAATGATTCTTCCGCAGTGATAAACCTGCCAATGAATGACATGGTCTGTCTCGTCCATTCAGTCTCTCTCTATGTCTTTATTGCTTTATTCCTTTTTATTTATCAGAACAGCATGGTGATTTCATTGCATTTTCAATGTAATACTTTTTCCTGTAAATTTTGGGTTTTTTCTTCATTAAATATGTATTTCTGCTGTTTTTCTGTTCTTACCACACTGGCCAGGATCACATTTACCATGTTGTAAAATATCACTAATACCAGGCACTCTCCCCAGGTTTATTCCAAAATGTAACATAATCCCAGTAAAAATATCACATATTGTCTATGGAGTTAGGCACGTTGTTACTAAAGTTTGTGTGAAAGGACAAACATCTGATAATAACCAAGAAAACATTGACAAAGCAGTGTTGGCCAGCAAATACTAAAGCATATTATAAAGCCTCTGAAATTAGAACAGTGTGGTACTGGCACATGAACAGATAAAAGACTAATGGGATATCTAAAAATATTCACAAGAAACCAGGTATGGTGGCTCACACATGTAATCCCAGCACTTTGGGAGGCCAAGGCAGGAAAATTGCTTGAGCCCAAGTTCCAGACCAGCCTGGGCAACATATCAAGATCACTTCTCTACAAAAAAAAAATCAAAAAATTAGCTGGACTTTGTAATGCATGCCCATAGTCCCAGCTACTCAGGAGTCTGAGAAGAAGGATCACCTGAGCCTAGGAGTGATGCAGTGAACCATAATCATGTCACTGCATTCTAGCCCAGGTGACAGAGTGAGACCCTGATGCAAAAAAAAGTCACCAGAACATGTGGAAATTTGGTTCATAAATGTAATATTTCAGATCAACAGGGCAAAATTGCAGTTTGTAATGAAAGATGCTAAGATAACTTGGTTAGCCATCTGAGAAAATATGAAATTAAATCTATACCTCCCAACATATGTAAGAATGAATTCCAAATGGATCAGGGCTCTAAATGTGAAAAATAAAATTATACGCATATGTAGTGCGTTCATGTGATTTCTTAGTTGATTAAGGAAAAAGATGTGACCACAAGGCAGCAATAGTACACATGCTTTATTCAGGATGTGCTTTGACAGGTTAGCAGTAGGAGGTAGTCCCATGCAACATGAGAGTGTCCACAGGCTTCCACTTGTGGGTCATTGCTCAGAGGGGATGGAGTAGAATAGAACTCCCAGAAGAGAAGGGGATCAGTGAGGGGACTTATTAGACTTGGTGATGTTGCTCAGCAGCCTGGCAGGTTGCCTTTGGGTCATAAAGCTCTGAAGGGCAATGGGGGACTGAGGTTCTCGTAGCCCCAGGAGTTATCTATGGCTAACAGATGTTGGGCACAATTTCATGGAGTATACAAAGCAGGCATATTCAAAATAACTAAAACTATGCTTGTTTGGGCTATGTTTCAAGATGCAAATGTTTTAAAATTTGAGTTTTTGCACCAGTGGGCTATTGTGAATAATGGTAGTATATATAGATGATCAACTAACTTTTTGAGTCCTGTCTGCACTTTGGACATATACACTAAAGTGAAATGGCTGGATCATATGATAATTCAAGGAGCCACTACGTTTTCCAGAGGCACTGCATAATTTCACATTCCCAGTAGCAAGACACAAGGGTTTTAATTTTGCCGTATCCTTGCCAACACTTACTGTCTATATTTTAGATATTGGTCACTATCCTCATGGGGTAAAACAATATCTCACTGTGATTTTTGTTTTCATTTCCATAATGTTTAATGATGTTGAGCATCCTTTCATGTACCTTTTGGCCTTCTGTAAATCTTTTTTGGTGAAATTATTTAAGTCTTTTTTCTGAATTTGAATTTGCTTTTTGTTGTTGTTATTCTTGAGTTGTAGGAGTTTTTTTTTTTATAACCTTTGTATATTTATCCCTAATCAGATGCAGGATTTGCAAATGTTTTCTCTCATTTGTATGTTGTCTTTTCACTCTTGTAACTCTCCTTCAAAGCACAACCTGTAATATTGAAGAGATCCAATTCATCATTTTTATTTTGGTGACTATGTAGTTGATGTTAAAACCAAGAAATCAATTCCAATTTGTGTCATGAAACTTTTCTATCTATGTCTTTGTGTAAGAGTTTTATAGCTTACACTTAGGTTTTTGATCCATTTTAAGTTAAATTTTATATGTGACATAAGGTTAGAGTACAAATCCATAAGTTTGCTTGTAGATATCGTTTTTCCACCACCATTTCTCCCCGACCTCCCCCCACCCAGCTTTACCGCAGTATCATTAACAAATAAAATTTGTATATACTTAAGGTGTACAATGTGATGGGTTGATGTATGAATACAATGTTAAATGATTACCACTATTAAACAAATTTACACATCCACCTCACAAAGTTACCTGTTTTTGAGTGTGTTGAGAACATTTAAGATCTACTCTTTTAGCATATTCCAAGTGTACAATACAGTATAATTAACAAAAATCAGGTGACAGAGTAAGACCCATTATGTTATACATTAAATCAAAGAATTCACTGATATTATATCTGAAAGTTTATACCCTTTGACCAACTTCTCCCCATTCCCTTCCCTGCTTCCTATTCCCTGGCAACTTTTTTTCTTTTTTTTTTTTTTTTATGTAGAGACAGAGTCTCATTATGTTGCCCAGGCTAGTCTCAAACCCTTGTTCTCAAGCAATCCTCCCACCTGGCAACCAACATACTACTCTTTGCCTCTATGAGTTTACCTTTTATAGATTCCACATATGCCTGAAATTATATATGATTTCCTTCTTTTTTAAAATGCTAAATTATGTATATATATATATTAATACATACATACTATATATACCTTTTTTAATCCATGCATCTGTTGAGGCTCATTTAAGTTGTTTCTGTATCTTGTCTATTGTGAATAATGCTGCAATAAACATGGGAATGCAGGTATCTCTTTGAGATACTTATGTCATTCCCTTTGGATGTAGATCCAGAAGTGGGGTTGCTGGATCATGTGATCATGATGCTATCTCATTTTTTGAGCAAAACTTTCATATTGTTTTTCCACATTGGCTGTAGCCCAGTACCATTTCTTGAAAAGACTGTCCTTTCCCCCATTGAATGGTCCTGTCTCCATTGTCAAAAACATTGTACTATATAAGTGAGAATTTATTTCCAGGTTCTTCATGCCACACCATGCTGTTTTGATTACTGCAGCTTTGTAGTAACTTTTGACATCAGGAAATGTGAATCCTCCAACGTTATTCTTTTTCAAGATTGCTTTTGCTATATGGACTCCATTGAGATTCCACATGTGCATGTTCTCCCAAGTTTTTTCTTTCTATTTTGTGTAAAGATAGGGTCTCAGTGTGTTGCCCAAGCTGGCCTTAAACTCCTGGAGTAAAGTGATCCTCCTGCCTCAGCTTCCCAAAATGCTGGAATTTCAGGTGTAAGCCACCGTTCCTGGCCCAATCCACACTTTTTACACAGGAATTATAGTATGAAGTTTTCAAGGTCCAGATGATTCTAACTCTCCATAAATCCTTTCAAATTATTGAAAATGAAGCTGATCTTACTAAATCTTACAAGTATAAGATTGATATATAAACTGATAAAGACAGTACAATTATTAAAAACTGCACAATCATAGCAGCAATTAATATTGGTGCAAATGTACTAAGATGTTGGCAAAAATCCCAACAACACTTTATGAAAATAACAAACCGTGACCAATTGGAATTTATTCCAGGAATGTGAGGTTGGTTAGGCCGATTTGTATTTTACAATAGTGCATTCCACTGTTATGGGTAATACCTGGATGCCTGTGCCCTTGTCAGACACATTCTCTCTCAAAAAGTAAACATTCTACCAGTTCTTGGGGTTAAAGCTCCAACCTGAGTGGAAGACAGATGCAATCTTCTACTCTGATCGAATAGAGAATGCAATGGGGAACAAATAACAGCGTCACCCTAACATCAGTCAATTATCTGGGCCTCTGGAACTCTGGATGGTGCTGGAATCACTACTCAGGTGAAGAGAGCCATTCTGGAGACTTTTTTTTTTTGAGTCGGAGTCTCACTCTGTTGCCCAGGCTGGAGTGCAGTGGCCTGCTCACAGCCACTGCAACCTTACCTGCTGGTCTTGCAATCCTTCCACCTCAGCCTTCTAAGTAGCTGCCTTCCACGCACGTGCTACCACACCCAGCTAATTTTTTTTTGAAATTTTTTGTAGAGACGAGATCTCACCAAGTTGCCCAGGCTGGTCTCGAACCTGTGGGCTCAGGCAATCCCCTCACCTCGGCCTCCCAAAGTACTGGAATTATAGGCGTGAACCACCATGACCAACCCATTCTGGAGACTTCTAACACGCTCTTCCACCTCAGTCCATCCTGCCACATTCAGGAGCCAATGGAAGAAACCTGAGAATCTAGAGGATTTTATATAACAGTGCTTTGAGAAATCACTGAAATAAATACTTGGAGTTGTCCTAATCCCTGGCACCTGCTTGCATCTCATGCTGTTTCTATGAGTCCCCAGTCCTGCTGACTGCCCAGGGACCCTAAGCAGAGGAATATGAGCTCAAATCTTGGTTTTCTCATCTCAGGTCAAATCCTTCTGTGACCACTAACAGAATCCTTCACTGCTAACAACAGTGGGCCTGGTTCTGGAGGCTCCCCCCGTACACCATGAGTCACAGATTATCGGCTTGTATGCCAACGGGTATGTGTCAGTTGCCCTTTGCTGTTTAACAAACAATCCCAAATCTTAGTAACTGAAAACAGCAGTCATTTGTTAGCAGAAGCCTCTTGAGGATGGACTTGGATAGCTCAATTCTGCTCGTTTTTACTGGTCAAACCACGTCACAAGACCAGCTCGTAGAAAAAGGGAACAAACTTCACCTTCAGATGAGAGTAAGTTCAAGAGATTTGTAGCCATCTGTAATCTATCACAAGATGTTGTTGTGCCTATGTGTGAAGAGGCCTATTCTTTTTGCCACCAGATCTGTTTAGTGACTTGTGTGATGATGCACTTACTCCAAGGGTCCCGAAAAGTGTGATGCTCAGAAGGCATAGGATGGAAATCACTCTATTCAAACAGACTAGTACAGTCGGTTGAAAAGAAAAGGTATTAGCCGGGCTTGGTGGCTCAGCCTGTAATCTCGCACCTTGGGAGGCTGAGGTGAGTGGATTTCCTGAGCCCGCGGGTTCGAGACTCGCCTGGGCAACTTGGTGAGACCTCATCTCTACAATAAATCAAAAAAAATTTGCCGGGCGTGGCAGCACGCGCCTGTAGTTCCAGCTACTCGGAAGGCTGAGGCGGAAGGATCGCCAGAGCCCAGCAGGTCGAGGCTGCAGTGGCTGGGACCGGCCACTGCACTCCAGTCTGGGCGACAGAGTAAGACTCCAACTCAAAAAAAAAAGAGAAAAGAAAAGGTATTAACAAAGACTTAAATTTAAAAACCTAATATGTTTCAGAGTAACAACTAAACATCAAGAGTAAAATAAGTTAGATGAAAAATATGGTCAATACAAAAAGATAAATACAGAAAAAATCAGACGCTAAAAGTTATTCCAATGTATTAATAATCACATCATGTGTAATGGATTAAATGCTCAAGGTAAAAGAAAAAGAATTCTTTGTTGAAATTTTTCCTTGCATTTTTGGTGGTGGTGGTGGTGGCAGTGGTATTTTTAATTTTAGAGTTGGGGTTACATGTGTGATTTGTTCATGGGAATATTGCATAATGCTGGGATTTGGGCTTCTAGTAAGCCCATCACCCAAATAGTGAACACAGTACCCACTACATTTGTCCTCCTACCTCCCTCCCCCCTTTTGGAGTCCCCAACATCTATTGTTTCCATCTTTATGCCCATGTGTATCCACTGCTTAGTTTCCACTTATGTGAGAACATGTGACATTTGATTTTCTGCTTCTATGTTGTTATTCCACTTAGCATAATGGCCTCCAGTCGCATCCACGTTGCTGCAAAGAACATGAGTTCTGGAGTTTTTCAAATATTCAGATTTTTTTAAAACTCTAGGCCAGGCACAATGACTCACACCTGTAATCCAGCACTTTGGGAGACTGAGGCAGGAGGACTGCTTGAGCCTGCGGGCTTGAGACCAGCCTGGGCAACATGGCGAGAACTCGTCTCTACAATAAATCAAAAAATTTGCCAGGCATGGTGGCTCAGGCCTGTAGTTCCAGCTACTTGGAAGGCTGAGGCAGAAGGATCGCCTGAGTTCAGCAGGTCAAGGATGTGGTGGCCATGAGCATGCCATTGCACTCCAGCCTGGGTGACAGAGTGAGACTCTGACTCAAAAATAATAATAAGGCCGGGCTCGGTGGCTCAGCCTGTAATCCCAGCAGTTTGGGAGGCCAAGGTGAGTGGATTGCCTGAGCCCGCGGGTTCGTGACCCGCCTGGGCAACTTGGCGAGACCTCATCTCTACAATAAATTAAAAAATTAGCCGACCATGGTAGCGTGCGCCTGTAGTTCCAGCTACTTGGAAGGCTGAGGTGGAAGGATCGCCGGAGCCGGGCAGGTCGAGGCTACAGTGGCCGGGAGCGGCCACTGCACTCCAGTCTGGGCGACAGAGTGAGATTCCAACTCAAAAAAATAAATAAATAAATAAAAATTAAAATTTAAAATTTAAAGGGTACAGCTGATATAGATACATCAATAGCTAACAGAATTAATGAAACAGAAAACATACTAGAAATAGTGTGGATTTTTCAAACCAAATATTATTTGAAAGAAATCACAAAACCAAATATTTTCTGCCAAAGTTAACACAACAAAAGGGAAAGAATGCACAAAGAAATCATTATAGAATGTAATAGGAAATTTAATTATACAACCAGCAAACATTAAAAATATAAGAAAAAGTATACATTTTTGCTACACATTTTAAAATAAAAACATGCCTAGAAAGATATTCCCAAAATGCTTACAGTGAAAGTGGAAGCCAGCTATGGTGGCTAACACCTGTAATACCAGAGCTTTGGGAGACTGAGGTGGGAGGATTACTTACATAGCAAGGCTGTATCTCAAAAATTAATTTAAAAACAGGAGTTTGAGGCTGCAGTGACCTATGATCACACCACTACATTTCAGCCTGGGCAACTGTGAGATCCTGCCTCTGAAAGAAAGAAGAAAGAAAGAGGAAAATTTAGTGATCCTATAATCATAATGAAATTGAATGACTAGCTTAAAATCAGTAACAGGAAAAAATATGCCTGAAACAACAATAACGTTACTCTAGATCCAGATAATTTAATTAATGAATAATACCCTTCATAGAAGGTATAGATGATTCTTATATCATGGAGACAGATTAAGAATTTAGAAAAGGTGGAAATACATCCCAGTGTAGTATATGACACTGTTATAATCTACAACTAAATATCATTCAGGGACAATATATAAGAAAAAAGTATATTGCAATGTTATTCAAACATATCTACAAAAGCTTCTATAACATATTAGTAAACATAATCAAGTTAAGTATTTTTTTTAAGTCCATTATATCCCAATTGAGTTTATCCAGGAATGCAAGTCTGGTTTAACATTTTTTAAAAATCAGTAAATACAACCACCACATTTATTTAAGAAAAGAATCCTTTCAATTGGAATAGATAACCAATTTCTGATCAAAACCCCAGATGCCCACGCCATTAGAAATAAGACTGACAAGTGGGACCTCATCAAACTGAAAAGCTTCTGCAAAGCAAAACAAACCATCAAGAAAGCAGGGAGACATACCACAGAATGAGGAAAAATATTTGGCAACTACGTATCTGACAAAGTCCTAACATCCAGGATCTACAAGGAACTCAAACATGCTGAAAGAAAAAAAAAAAAAAAACAGCCCCCATTAAAAAGTGGGCAAAGGACATGATCAGATACTTTTCAAAAGAAGACACAAGCAGTCAACAGACACAGGAAAAAAGGCTCAGCCTCACTAATCATCAGAGAAATACAAATCAAAACCACATTGAGATACTACCTAAATACAGTAATAACAGCCATCATTAATAAAACAAAAAACAAATGCTGGTGAGTATGTGGAAAAAATGGAACACTTCTACACTGTAGGTGGGAGTGCAACTAGTTCAACCTCTATGGAAAACAATGTGGCAATTCCTAAAACAACTAGAAATTGACCTTCCATATGACCCAGCAATCCCCCTTCTAGGAATATTCCCAGAGGAACTCAAATCTTTCTACAAAAAAAATACCTGTGCGTACATGTTTATTGCAGCACTATTCACAATAGCCAAAACATGGAACTAACCATGCTGCCCATCAAAATTGGACTGGATAAAAAATACATATACATATGGTACATATACACGATGGAATATTATACAGCCATAAATAAAGACAAAATTATGGACTTTGCAGCAACTTTTTATGGATTTAAAATCTATTATACTTAGTGATCTATCACAGAAACAAAGAACTGAGTACCACATGTTCTCACTCATAAGCAAACCCTGAACATTTATCAAAATACTATAAGAAAGAGATTGACAGTAGTAAGAAACTGCCAGGGGAGGAAGGTGGGTGTACATAACATCAATAAGGGTACCTGATCTCAAACCAGGCAAAGTGGAGACCAAAGGGAGGCCCAAACTTTACCTGTACAATGACCACTTATATACCTAATCCTGAATTGTACCCCACATCTTTAAAATAAATAATAATATAATACAAAAAATATTTCTTTCATTTATTCATTTATTCATTCAAATTTTTTTTAGATGGAGTCTCATTATGTAGCCCAGGTTAGTCTCGAACTCCTGAGCTCAAGTGATCCTCCCACCTCAGCATTCTGGGTAGCTGGGAATACAGGCATGCACCACTGTGCATGACTTCATTCAAGTATTTACTGAGCATCATCATGAGCCAAGTGAAGTTGAAGGTACTTGATTTTTATCAGTCAATGAATGTAATCATCACACCTAAAAAGCCATTTAATTAATCCAAGAGGAATTCAATCTATGAAATACTGGGAAATCTTTCATCATGCAAAAACTAGAAAATAAAAAATTCTACACTGTCCAGGGTCGATGGCTCAAGCCTATAATCCCAGCACTTTGGGAGGCCGAGGTGAGTAGATTGCCTAAGCCCACGGTTCGAGAATAGCCTGGCAACTTGGCTAGATCCCATCTCTACAATAAAAATCAAAAAAATTAACCAGGCGTGGTAGCATGCACCTGTAGTTCCAGCTACTTGGAAAGCTGAGGCGATAGGATCACCTGAGCCCAGCAGGTTGACGCTGGTGTGGCCGTGAGCAGGCCACTGCATTCCAGCCTGGATGACGGAGTGAAACTCCAACTCAAAAAAACCAAAAATCTACACCAAACAAATCAATAAAATGGGGTGTATATCTCATTATAATTGCAGAAACAATATGTGTGTTGACTTTACTACCTTTAATCAGTACTGTGCTGGAGGTCAAATTCAGTCCAGTAAAATAAGAAAAAAAAACAACTGAACTGGAAAAATAAAAATGATTGTGTGGAAAATCAGTAGAACCCATCTATTAGTACCCTAGACTGAATGGTAACCCCCAAAATTCAGAAGCCCTAAACCCCAGTGTAATTGTATGTGAAAATAGGGCCTTTAGGAGGTAATTCTGGCTAAATTATGTCAGAAAGATGGAGACCTAACCCAACTGACCTGTGGCATTATCAGAAGAGGGAGAGAGAAAGACCCCTTTCTTGGTGTCCATCACATGAAGACATGAGGTACCATTTGCATGCCAGAAAGTGAACTCTTGCCAGAAATCAACCAGGCCGGCACTCTAATCTCAGACTCCCAGCCTTCAAAAACTTGAGAATGCAAATTTCTGTGTGTTTTAAAATTTATTTATTTAAAATTAGATAAATTTGAAGGCCCCTTTGTCTGTGGTATTTTGTTATGGCAAGCTAAGGTAAGACAGATTTTGGACCAAGAAGCAAAGTGTGACAGTTAAAAAAACACTAAAAATGTGGAAGCAGCTTTGAAACTAACTTAATGAGTAGAGGCTGGAAAAGTATTGAAGTATATACTGGAAATAAGAACGGTAAGCATGATTCTGGTGAGGTGTCACTGGAGAATGAGGAATATGTTACTGAAAAATGAAGAAAAGACAATCCTTTATGAGAAATGGGAAGAACCTGACAAAACTGCATTGTAGCACTTTGTGGAAGGCAGAGCTTGGGAGTGATAAAATTAGATATCCAAGCAGAGGCTTGTAGCTAAAGTATTAAAGAAGCAAACTTGTTCTGCAAAAGGGGAAAGTTGAATTGCAGAAAGCATTAGTAAGGAAAGAGAACCAGAACTTAGAGACTTGGAAAATTCTCAGCCTATCCATATTGCAAAAAATGAGAAAGCTTGTAGTGAAGAAAACACTAAACATGTGACTGAACAACCATTTGATAAAAATATCTCAACTGGGATTCCAGGACTATATCAGCCATCTCAACATAGGTGAGGAAGAGAGACTGGATTATACTAGCAGGGACACTGCCACTAGAGCAAAAATGGACACAGGTGGTACTGAATGGGTAAGGCTGTTGAACTTTAATTTTACAAGAAGGAGACATAGGTCCAGTCAGTTGTGAAAGTACACCAGAGATTAAGAACAGGTAAGAAGGATGGTTTCATTCTCACCATGCTCAGTAGAATTAGCGGGAACAGAAGAGACACTTAGAGGAGTATTTTTTAACAATCCACCATTAAGCCCTAGATCATATTGACTTCTGGTGAATTTTCACATGAATATGCCACACTGACAGGCACTAACCAACAGGGTCTAGGATCAATTATAGCATTTATTAATGCTATATTATTTCTATATTAATTAATGCTATATTAATATTTTAACAATGTTCTTCACATGTATTCATTTCCTGACCTTTTGATTAATGCTAAGATCACTAATTGTCCAAACATCAGGATGAGGTCAGCCTGCAGTACTGACCTCATCACCCATGACTCACAAGAGCTCATTCTCAGGCAACTGTGAACAAGTTCCTGGGGGAACCTATAGGTATTATTTCAGACAACCAGGATGGCATCTAAGGCCAGCCTATGGGCTGTTACAACCCACACAAGGGAGTCAGGACTAATCTGATGTTCTTTAGTGTCACAGGGTTTCTCCCCAGTGTGAATTATTTTGTGTTTACTTAGGTGTAAGGAAATAGCAAATGCTTTTCCACGTTCTTTCTATACATAAGGTTTCTCTCCAGTATTATTTGCATGTGAACATTGAGGGATGAGGACTGCATAAATACTTTCCCACATATCTTGAATACAAAGGACTTTTCTCCACTGTGAGTTTTAAAGTGTTCTGTACAATGGGAGGAAGAAATGAAGGTTTTTCCACACTTAACACATGAAAAAGTCTTCTCTCCTGTGTGAGTTCTTACATGTTCAATAAGCCCAGAGGATCTCGTAAAGGCTTTCCTACATTCCTTACATTGATATGGTTTATTTTCGCTGTGACTTCATTCATGTTCAAGAAAACTAACACACATACACACTACTGCCATGAAATGCCACAGTGGTCCTATCTCACCTAGAGTCAGAAAAGCAGATTGTGAGCCATGTTGCCTGTTGGGAGAAGGGCAATAGTCTCAATTTACAAGTAAGGAAACTTAAGCCCTGAAAAATGTAATTCTTCATTTGTCCATGGTGATAGATTCACGAAGATTATGTAGTACCACTTCCTGAAGCCCAGAAACCAGGAAGCCAGATTATAAGACAGCATTGTGTCTCACTTCAGTCCTACTGCACCAGCAGCATGACTGTTTGGGCCCAGTCCACCGGACTCTGCAATGTGGAGGGGGGCCTGGAGAAGAGACTCAAAAAGGGCTTACCTTGGAACATATGAGCAGCTCCTGTCTGTAAGACCAGCACTGCCGGGTTCAGTGGCCCAGCCTGTAATACCGCACCTTGGGAGGCTGAGGTGAGTGGATTGCCTGAGCCCGCGGGTTCAAGATCCACCTGGGCAACTTGGCAAGACCTCATCTCTACAATAAATCAAAAAAATCAGATGGGCATGGTAGCGCGCACCTGTAGTTCCAGCTACGTGGAAGGCTGAGGCGGAAGGATTGCCGGAGCCCAGCAGGTCGAGGCTGTCTGGGCGACAGAGTGAGACTCCAACTCAAAACAAACAAACAAGCAAACAAAGACCAGCACTTTGGGAGGCCAAGGCGGGAGGACTGTTTGAAACCAAGCGTTGGAGGCCAGCCTGGGAAACATAGAAAGACCCCCATCTCTACAAAATGAAAAAAAAAAATTAGCCAGGTGTGGTGGTGTAAGCCTGTAGCATCCCAGCTACTTGGAGGCTGAGGCAGGAGGATCACTTGAGCCCAGGAGTTTGAGGCTGCAGTGAGCAATGAACAGGCCACTGTACTCCTGCCTGGGCAACACAGTAAGACTCTGTCTTTATTTTATTTTTTATTTTTTGAGTCAAAGTTTCTGTTACCCAGGCTGAAGTGCAGTGGCACACTCATGGCTGCTGCAGCCTTGACCTGCTTGGCTCACGCAATCCTTCCACCTCAGCCTTCCAAGTATCTAGTACTAGAGGCACGTGCCGCCACACCATGCTAATTTTTTTTAAGATTTTTTTAAAAGTTTATTTAAAAGTAAATTAGACAGTTTCTATACCATGTACATGCTGGGTGTGTGAGGGAAGCGATAAACACCCAAATGAGGCAGAAACACATAAAAGCACAAGAGCATTTCCTATTATAAGAAAGAATGGAAATGTTAGTGAAACCCTTTTCTAACATGCTCATTGGGGACAGTGACAACTCTGTTAATTTTACAGCAAATAAAGTTAGTTCTACAGCAATTAAAATGACAGTTTAGCAAATATAAAGGTTGACCAAGCAAAGCAATGGCTTATCAGTAATGTCTGCTGAGTTCTTAAGCTGAATCTGTCAGCCTCTGTTGTGTGACTGAAGCAGGGCTTCAAGTATCCTTAGGTTTGACTTTTCGGAGGGTCAGCTTAAGGGGTGTTGCCGAATCTGCAGTGCACTCCCAATCCTGGAAGGTCGGCTTAATTCTGCTATATAAAAGAACAGTAAATGGCCCCCTCCAGAGGGGCTTTAGAGGTTGTACATTCCATTCTTTTCCTTTAGTAATTTTCTCACACCTTGCTCCTTGTCTATAAATACCCCTGTGTTCATGTTGCAATTTGAACTGAACTCAATTCAATTGAAGTCTCTTTGCTTCACTGTTTAAATGGTCAGGCTCTGTACAGGCAGGGCTCACAGAAGGAATCCATTCAGACATGTCCATTTTTACGCTTTTAAAAAGATACCTGTACTTGCATGTTTATTGCAGAGCTATTCACAATAGCAAAAACATGGAATCAACTGTGCTAGCCATCAAAAGTGGACTGGATAGAGAAAATATGGTACATATACATGATGGAATATTACACAGTCATAAAGAAAAATAAAATTATGGACTTCGCAGCAACTTATATGGATTTAGAGTCTATAATACTCAGTGGTCTATCACAGAAACAAAGATCTGAATACTACATGTACTCACTTATAAGCAGACTCTGAACATTTACCATAACACTATAAGAAAGGTATTGGCAGCCAGGTGCAGTTGCTCAAGCCTATAACCCCAGCACTTTGGGAGGCCAAGGCAAGAGGATTGCCTGAGCTCAGGGGTTTGAGATCAACCTGAGCAACATGGCAAGACTTCATCGCTACAAAAAAAAAAAAAAAAAAAAGCCAGGCATGGTGACACATGCCTGTGGTTCCAGCCACTTGGAAGACTGAGGTAGAAGGATTGCCTGAGCCCAGCAGGTCAGGGCTGCAGTGGCCATGAGCATGCCACTGCACTCCAGTCTGGGCGACAGAGTGAAACTCCAACTCAAAAAAAAGCGGGGGAAGGATTGGCAGTAGTGGGACTCTGTCAGGGGAGGAGTGCACATAACCTCAATAAAGGTACCGGATCTCAAACCAGGCAAAGTGGGGACCAAAGGGAGGCCCAAACTTTACCTGTATG